>JALPQI010010456.1:0-40762 GCA_025490895.1 Thaumatotibia leucotreta
TTAATAATTATCACCCTGATACATTATCGGTTAATTAAGTGCTACGAATTCAACCGGCAGAACCAATGCTGCAATGTAACGTCATATAATCGATAGGCCCAAAAATATAGCGTGTTTAACACAAATATTATCCAGATAAGAGTGGATTTAACTAGATTACGGGCGTGTACTGTGTTAATGAATTATTACGAGTTCAGATACCTACGAACAAAAACAGGCATGTTTTAAACATTGAGATGTTAAGACAGGTGGATTCTTACGCGTTTTTCGTCTGTAACATTTGACGTAACACGATTCATGAAAGTATTTACTGAATTAAGACTACCGCAAGACGTAACTCACACGTATTTAAAAAAATGTTTTGGATCTTTGAAAAAACCACCCAGCCAACACATATTATCATATCCATAGTAATTAGACTATTTAGTAGGACGACTAAACTATCAGATTTATAACGTTTATTTGACTAACAGGTTAACTAAAAACTACTATAAAACTCTTATATGGGTAAAGGTCGTATAACTCTTGATTTATATGACTTCATTGCTAGTTGGGCACTACATCTTTTTCATAAAAATAAATAGTTAATAAAAAACATCTGTCTTGTACTACCTGATAACTCTAATTTATGTCATAGAGAGATAGGTATAATTCGTCAGTAGAAAGTAAAAAATGTAAACAAATATGCAAACTTGCATTATTCATAAGTAGGTATTTCACGCACTTTCAGAACACAATCTTGGCTTTATCACCAACTTAAAACCTTAAACCTGATGTTAACGTACAGTTTTTGTTAAATTATTGATACTTATTACTATTAACGTAAAAATATATCTGCGAACAGCTTTCACGATATGTGTCAAAGATGTCAAATGCTGAGGAAAGTCGGCCATATTTGTTTACCTTTTGTTACTTTTAGCTGACGAATTAAATAATAATAATATATTACTACATATTATACCGAATAATAAAAGTAAAATGAATACTTATTATCATTTGTCACCTAAAGTTCACACTTCAAATCATTCAAATAAAACCAAGGTCTATCCATAGCACGGCAAAATGACCCTAATCGTATTAAAGCCTCATATATATTTAACGTTTTTTGCTATATCATGCTTCAATGGAGGCAACCGAGCGTTTAGTGTGGAGAAATAATCATTTAACTGTTCAATAATAGCTTAAGTGAACGTTTTTTGTGGTTTTGGTTACTAGTTAGGAGAATATTGTTAGGAAATTGTATTTGAAAATAGACCTGTAATAATGCTTGCTCTAGTTATTGAAAGTAAGACAAAGTTGGCAGTTGCCAGTGTAGTCGAAGCTTAAAATTGGTTTTAGTCAGAGTCAGATTCGCGCATTAAGTACAGTCAAGGGCATAAATATGTATACACTATTTTTACTTATGCCGTAAAAATAAGGTGCAAAAGTGTATACATATTTTTGTCCTTGACTGTAGGTCTAGGTACCCATTACGGGTGTGTTCAGAAAGTGAGTGGTTTTAGGTTAGTTCCATAGCTGCATCGTAAAAGTCGGTCAGGATGGCCTGTTATTTACATACCTTCAATAAATTATTTATCTTACAATCATAAAAAATGTTATTTATAAGTCTCACATAGTCCTTTCATTTGGTATATCACATGATACAGTTTTCCAAACTTGTTTCGGTTACCGCGAGGATTACACATGAAATAAACCTATGAAAACGGATAAACTCGCGTATATTAACTAACTTTAACTTCATTCCGACGTTTCGAACACTTTACAGGGTTCGTGGTCTGCGGATGCGTCTGTTAATATACGCGAGTTTATCCGTTTTCATAGTTTTTTTTTCTAATTTCCCCCAACCATGAACCATCATATTTAAAATAACTTTATTTACGTGTATGTGTGTCAAAGTTCAAATCAATCGGTCAGTAGTTTCGAAGCTAATCAACTGTACCAAAAAAACTGACAGATAGACACGCGAGTAAAAACGAGCAAAATACCTTTAACATAAGGGATAAACTGATTCTGAAAACTCTCATAATACCACTAACATCATCTTAAAAAGATACGTTACCCTTCCCGATACAAACACAAGAACCTAACAGCTTTTTAATAACACGGAATCAAAGAATCACGGGTTCTTGCAAATGTTTTTTGTCCCACCGATTATTGGCATTACACGCTGATTGCCAAGGTCTAAAAAACGAAAACAAACTATAGACCAGAGACAAAAGAATGACATTACACTTTTTGTTCGAATAAAGAATGACAGTTGACTTTTTTTCTGATGAAGTGATGATGATCGGGTGGTTTTGAAGGTAACACGAACGGATTTGTGTTGGATTTAGAAAGGGATACCTAAAAACAAGGTCTAGCTAGAGTCTAGCCGCTAGACACAAATGATTTGGTGTGCAGGCGCGGATTCTGGATTTCGTTCAGAGGGGGGGAAGTAATTTATCATAGTATTTTATACTAGAAACTATTTTTCAATTGTTAAAGTACCTGGACATACCTAGGACCAGTAAGTGCCCCCTTTGCTTTTGAATTTTATAGTAGTCAATTACAATATAGAATCAATAGTTTGGAGATCTATGCATTTCTCACTTCCTGATATAATATTGCATACAAGAAGTGCCTATGAGAAAGTACCTGATTGATGTATTATATGTATATATCGTCGCTTGGTACCCACAACACAAGCCTTAATTGAGCTAAGGTCGCTTTGTTTAAGATCTCCCAAGATATTTATTTATTGCTGGACATAAGCGGGTGAATATTCAGCGTTTTCATTTCGTCATTGTAGTTTCAGTTAGTATTATTACAAGAGATAACCTCAAGAGTATTGTTTTAATGTGAACGTAATTCAGTGTCAATACTAAGTCTAGCATAATCAATGTCGTTGCTACTCGTTTTTCCGTTGCGGTAGCAGAACGACAATGACGAAACCGAGCGGTTGAAACGCTTGAAACGCTTCTCGGAGAATCATCCAAGCCTTTTCTATTACCTATCCGTGTCCCGAGTCCCTATCCCTACGTATAAATAGCAGTGTTTGCACTGCTGTGTTTCCGTTTGGGAGTAAGATAGCCGGTGTAATTACTGGCATAGATAGAGGCAATCCATCTAAGTCCTCAGGGTAGGCAGCGCATAGGCAGGTTTTTTGGTCGCTATGTCAATGGGCCTCAGCTCCTGCTTTCCATCAGGTGGGCTGAGAACTCAGTTGTCTACCTTCGTTACAAAAAAAGGAAAGGCTTAGGTGATTCTCTCATTAGAAGGTAATGCCACTAATGCCCATGATCGCCCTGGGTAAGCTGGTTGGCGATAATCTTCAATAAATGAATGGTCAGTGCAGTGCGGTAATTATACCATCTGGGGCCTGTGGCAAATTATTTTGATGGGGCCCTATCAGTGGAAATCGTCACGTTATACTCAGTTTAATTTTAAATTTAAATTCACTGCCTCTTGGGCCGGGGCCTTCTTGGGTCGGGGGCCCGTGGCATTTTGCCAGCCCTGCCACCCTATTGTTACGCCACTGAGTCAGTGATACTTCAATCTCTTAGTCGATTCTTACGACTCCCACAGGAAGAGTTGCAGTGGTGACAAATGTATTCTTCTAAATTGGCTTCTAAAAATGAAATTCAATAAGTTTCCGAACCTGACACACTGTTGAGGAGGCATCGTTGGAAAAAACGTTTGTATGGGTTGTGGGAGTTATCCCATGATATACACTTCTTCAAATATAATTTCCCATTTTTTGCTTTTTAAAGTTCACTGCACCAGAACCTTCCATTTTAGGTATTATAAAGCAAGCCTTATTAAGCAAGTTTTAATATGACGGCTATGATTTTCGGTTCGTTGACTCTGTTTTAATTTGGCTTCGGTTCAATAATGTTAACGAAATACGTCAAAATACTCGCCCACGCTTAGAGGCGATTGAAAGAAATCGTTTTAGCTAGAATAGAAGATTAATTAATACATTTATCGAACTAAAATATATGCCCTTCAAAATAAAAACTTTATCATCAGCCTATTAGACCATTGCTCTCCACTGATCATAGTCGTGGCCTATTACTTATGCGTTTTGATTTTGACGCATGAAGAGGTAATGCCCATAATCTAGCGATTAGCCAGCGTAGCCGCTGGGCAAGCGGATTGGTGATCGCAGTTCATTATGACGACGCTGCTGGGCTGCAGCATCGTGTGATGGGCATCACCAATGAATGGTTAGAGACACTTCAACTTCAATCCCTTCGTCAACTCTTATAACACCAACGAAAAGATTTGCGGTGGTGACAAATGTATTCATAATATATGTAGTGTGCGCATAATTATAATAGGAGCAGTGGACTGTAAAGGTGATCGTAAACGAATTTCGTAGAGTGTGGGATAGAATGCGCGAAGGCTCGTTTGGTAAAATGCACCTTTATAGGCTGTTGACATGTGATGTGATGTTGTGTGTTTCGACAGAGACAATTATTAGCTTAGCTTTGTAGTTAGGAAGGATAACAGAGTTTTCCATCAAAGTAGCCAAAACAGAAACCTTGGCAAACAAACTCGATTTACTCACAAACAATCAATCATAAAGTAAACAACCACAAACCATTTAGTTCGCCCATCGCAGCGGTACAAAAACAGTTGTCGCCAACCGAGCGTTGAGTTTATTTGACCTCTGTTACTTCCGAGGAGTACTGTAAAGATTCTAAAGGCCCTATAGAAAACTAGTCGACTCTGAAAGGTTATAGGACAGTACCTAATTATTGTTTAAAGGTCCATGTTTTTGCGGGGTTTCAAACTATAGTTTTTTTCAACAAGCGTTTCGTCGTACGTTTAAAGGGAATTTCTCATTTAGGTGTTTTAGTTGTCACAGGCGTCATAGGCATGGACTGAACGTTAACTTTACCTAAACTTAATTTTCTATATTTTTATAAAAGAACAGAAAGCTCGACGCAGGGTCTACTTACCAATAAGTATAAAAATGCTGATTTTCCTGGGAACCCTTAACTTTCGAACATGAATGTGACACACCTGTCAAACTCAATGAAAATTGTCGTTTTAAGACCGACTGAACCCAATCGAAGACCTAGTGTCAGAGTGGTTTAGGCATCAGCACGAAAAATCACATACGTGGGTTCGAATTCCACCTCGGAAGTTGGTGACCTATGTATTTTATCATGAGATTAGGTATGACGTCTTATATTTAATTTACGAAAACTTTGAATTTAGCGACAATTTTTGGGACATTTTGCAGACTAGGTAAGGTATACGTAAGCATTCGATAATGATAAAAATTGGTAGGCTGGTACAATAAATGATGAAATGATACTGAGCAAGATCCACCACATTTTGAAAGATCCACGAAATGTTTGTATGGAACATTTATTTTTTGTTGCCAAAAATTTATAGGAATTTGGTAACAAAAAAGGAAACTTCCGCACAAACTTTGTAGGACATTTTGGGAAATGTGGTGTATCTTCCTCAGCATCATTAACTCTATCAGCCTACCGATTTTTGTGTGATACCGAAGACGTGCTCCAATAGTACATTGTGTATTAAGGGCGGTAAATAAGAAATTGTGATAAATTGTTTTTAAATCATAATTCCTATACCTACCGCCCGTGGCACACACAATGTTTTTCATCATACCTGTGAGGCAAAAAAAGTAAACAAAACTATATATTTTCACAAAACTACTCTAAAATGGTCTAAATCATTTCTCAAAATCAGGGATAACTTAAATTCATCAATTTTATAAAAGGAATCTCGGCGCGGCGCGCGCCATGCCGCGCTATAGTGCGACGTAATGTCGTACGAAAATCCATTATTGCCCATGGGCATAATACAGCTCATTACGTTCAAGTATGCCTGCGTATACTCGTAATAACACTTTTTACGAGCAGGTGTGATGAAAATGTACAAAAGTTTTTGAGAATTGCTCTGGTAAATATTAAATAAAATAGATAGATACATGTAGATACTTAAATACATACACAGCCATGACCAAGGAACAAATATTTGTGATAAATAAATACACAAGTAATGTAATGCTGATAATAGTCACATCAAGTGAATGTCTCGTAGAAGAAACAACGTGATCGTATATCCGCCACCTTGCTGTATTTCATGGGCGGGAAACGCGTGTTTCCTATAGAAATACATATTACATACACAAACACATAAATTACTGAGGGTTCCGTGGCATCCAGCTCTTTAGACATGCATTTTAATTGTGTTATTCTATTGAACGTATTGTGAAAACACAAATCAAATTATTTATGTTTTATGTTAATAAATAATTTGATTTGTGTTTTTATTTTTTTCCAGTAGTCACACTACTTAATAATCTATATATATAAACGGCAATGTCCTGACTGACTGACTGACTGACTTAAATCAACGCACAGCCCAAACCGCTGGTCCTAGAGAGTTCAAACTTGGCATGTACATTCTTTATAATGTTTAGAGGCGCACTAAGAACGGATTTTTGAAAATTCATTCCCTATGGGAGTTAAATGGAGGGTTAAAGTTTGTATGGGGAAATAAGATTAGTTGGGCTATTTTATTCGAAACTTCACGTGAATGTTTTTAACAATAAATAAGTAAACACGTGTTTCAGGTTTTTTGAAAATTCATTCCCTATGGGAGTTAAATGGAGGGTTAAAGTTTGTATGGGGAAATAAGATTAGTTGAGCTATTTTATTCGAAACTTCACAAGAATGTTTTTAATAATAAATAAGTAAACACGTGTTTCAGGTTTTTGAAAATTCATCCTTTAAAGGGGTTAAATGGAGGGTTAAAGTTTGTATGGGGAAATAAGATTAGTTGGGCTATTTTATTCGAAACTTCACATGAATGTTTTTAACAATAAATAAGTAAACACGTATTTCAGGTTTTTTGAAAATTCATTCCCTATGGGGGTTAAATGGAGGGTTAAAGTTTGTGTGGGGAAATAAGATTAGTTGGGCTATTTTATTCGAAACTTCACAGGAATGTTTTTAATAATAAATAAGTAAACACATTTTTCAGATTTTTTGAAAATTCATCCCTCAAAGGGGTTAAATGGAGGGTTAAAGTTTGTATGGGGAAATAAGATTGGTTGGGCTATTTTATTCGAAACTTCACATGAATGTTTTTAACAATAAATAAGTAAACACGTATTTCAGGTTTTTTGAAAATTCATTCCCTATGGGGGTTAAATGGAGGGTTAAAGTTTGTATGGGGAAATAAGATTAGTTGAGCTATTTTATTCGAAACTTCACAGAAATGTTTTTAATAATAAATAAGTAAACACGTGTTTCAGGTTTTTTGAAAATTCATCCTTTAAAGGGGTTAAATGGAGGGTTAAAGTTTGTATGGGGAAATAAGATTAGTTGAGCTATTTTATTCGAAACTTCACAGGAATGTTTTTAACAATAAATAAGTAAACACGTATTTCAAGTTTTTTGAAAATTCATTCCCTATGGGGGTTAAATGGAGGGTTAAAGTTTGTATGGGGAAATAAGATTAGTTGGGCTATTTTATTCGAAACTTCACATGAATGTTTTTAACAATAAATAAGTAAACACGTGTTTCAGGTTTTTTGAAAATTCATTCCCTATAGGGGTTAAATGGAAGGTTAAAGTTTGTATGAAGGAACCAAATTCGTTGGGCTATTTAATTCAAAACTTCATAGAAGTGTTCTTGCCAATGAAGATGTAGGTACTTATCTACATACCATGTTATATACAAGTAACATAGGTACGATGAATACGTAGATACTTTTAATATTAAATTTTGGTAAGTAATGCAGTTTGCTACATAAAAGGTCATTGTGAGGTTTTATTTTTTAAGTCTAGACAAAACCATATTTATTTGTTTGTTCGTTAAAAATATCTACAATTTTGCATGGCGACGTATGATTCAAAGCGAACGAATTTCAAATGTTTGTTTGACAGCTCGCGGACAGTATATGTATAAGCAGCGCGGGTACGCGGGCCGCCTCGCTGTAAATTCAGCTTTCTAATTCGTGTAGTTTATATGCAATTAAGTATTTAATTATGTCATACTAATATGCTGTTCAATGAAACAGACTTCAAACAGAATGTAATAAGGTAAGATTCTACTTAGGTTTAGGAAAGGTTAGAACTGCGACCCCACACAGAAACGAACGGCTATCAAAGTAGGTTTTGGGATAAATTAGAAATGCGACTCCACACAGAAACGAACGACTATCAAAGGAGGTTCAGGTTAGGTTTGAATAGTAACCCCACACAGCAACGAACGGCTTTGAAAGTAGGTTTATGTTAGGTTTGAACTCCAACCCCACACAGAAACTAACGGCTATTAAAGTAGGTTTAAGTTAGGTTACAACTGCGACCCCACACATAAGCAAACGGCTATCAAAGTAGTTTAAGGTTAGGTTAAAACTGTGACCATTGCGATTCCACGCAGAAATGAACGGTTATTCAAATAGGTTTAGGTTAGGTTAGAACTGCAACCCCACACATAAGCAAACGGCTATCAAAGTAGGTTTAGTTTAGGTTAGAACTGCGACCCCGCACAAAAGCAAACGGCGATCAAAGTAGGTTTAGGTTTGGTTAGAACTGCGACCAGTGCGACCCCACATAGAAACGAACGGCTATTAAAATATGTTTAAGTTAGGTTACAACTGTGACCCCACACATAAGCGAACAGCTATCAAAGTAGGTTCAGGGTTAGTTTAGAACTGCGGAATAAATATTACTAAATTTAAACCAAACTAAAATAAGAACCCGTAAAGGAAAACCTCAAGCACCATTTAAAATTCCCTGATCTAAATTTACTAAAAACGATTCTTCGACAGAATGACTTGTCGATGAAATGAAAATACTTGAACCGTTGTCTTTGAAACAACATTCGATTAAATGATTGCCAACAAGTCGAGGCGAAACCCAAAAAAATATCACAAATATTAAACTTATTTCGGCCACTTTTGAATCTCCTGAGAAAAAAAAAACAAAATAGGATTCATTATTTGCAGGAAACCGTGTAACATGCATAATATATAACTACATACAATCGAAATGATAACCTCCTTCTTTTTTGAAGTCGGTTCAAAACATTTTTTTTCATAGAAGTCCAAAATCTACGCGTGCGAAGCCGCGGGCAAAAGCTAGTCTATATATATAAACGGCAATGTCCTGACTGACTGACTGACTTAAATCAACACACAGCCCAAACCGCTGGTCCTAGAGAGTTCAAACTTGGCATTTAGATTCTTTATAATGGCTAGAGGCGCACTAAGAACGGTTTTTTGAAAATTCCTGCCTTAAAGGGGTTAAATGGAGGGTTAAAGTTTGTATGGGGAAATAAGATTAGTTGGGCTATTTTATTCGAAACTTCACAGGAATGTTTTTAATAATAAATAAGTAAACACGTGTTTCAGGTTTTTTGAAAATTCATTCCCTACGGGGGTTAAATGGAGGGTTAAAGTTTGTATGGGGAAATAAGATTGGTTGGGCTATCTTATTCGAAACTTCACACGAATGTTTTTAACAATAAATAAGTAAACACGTGTTTCTGGTTTTTTGAAAATTCATTCCCTATGCGGGTGAAATGGAGGGTTAAAGTTTGTATGGGGAAATAAGATTTAGTTGGGCTATTTTATTCGAAACTTCACGTGAATGTTTTTAACAATAAATAAGTAAACACGTGTTTCAGGTTTTTTGAAAATTCATTCCCTATGGGAGTTAAATGGAGGGTTAAAGTTTGTATGGGGAAATAAGATTAGTTGGGCTATTTTATTCGAAACTTCACGTGAATGTTTTTAACAATAAATAAGTAAACACGTGTTTCAGGTTTTTTGAAAATTCATTCCCTATGGGAGTTAAATGGAGGGTTAAAGTTTGTATGGGGAAATAAGATTAGTTGGGCTATTTTATTCGAAACTTCACACGAATGTTTTTAACAATAAATAAGTAAACACGTGTTAAGGGTTTTTTGAAAATTCATTCCCTATGGGGGTTAAATGGAGGGTTAAAGTTTGTATGGGGACATAAGATTAGTTGGGCTATTTTATTCGAAACTTCACAGGAATGTTTTTAACAATAAATAAGTAAACACGTGTTTCAGGTTTTTTGAAAATTCATTTTCTATGGGGTTAAATGGAAGGTTAAAGTTTGTATGGGGAAATAAGATTAGTTGGGCTATTTTATTCGAAACTTCACAGGAATGTTTTTAATAATAAATAAGTAAACACGTGTTTCAGGTTTTTTGAAGATTCATTCCCTATGGGGGTTAAATGGAGGGTTAAAGTTTGTATGGGGAAATAAGATTAGTTGGGCTATTTTATTCGAAACTTCACACGAATGTTTTTAACAATAAATAAGTAAACACGTGTTAAGGGTTTTTTGAAAATTCATTCCCTATGGGGGTTAAATGGAGGGTTAAAGTTTGTATGGGGAAATAAGATTAGTTGGGCTATTTTATTCGAAACTTCACAGGAATGTTTTTAACAATAAATTAGTAAACACGTGTTTCAGGTTTTTTGTAAATTCATTTTCTATGGGGTTAAATGGAAGGTTAAAGTTTGTAAGGAGGAACCAGATTCGTTGGGCTATTTAATTCAAAACGTCATAGAAGTGTTGTTCCCAATGAAGAAGTAGGTACTTATCTACATACCTCTACCATGTTATATGTATAGTACGAGTATTTTACCTCGAGTACATGTATTTAAGAAAAAATACTCCTAAGGGGGTGAAATTGGGGTTGAAAGTTTGTATGAAAAAAAGTTTAGTTTTAGATTAAGAAATTTCGTATTGCGTAAACTAATTTAGAATAAAAATCTAAGAAAAGTAATACCAGGATTTTTCAAAATTCACCTCCCAAAGAGTTGAAATGGGGCTCCAAAGTTTGTATGGTGAAACAAGATTAGTTGGACTATTTTATCCGAAACTTCGCAGGGGTATTTTGTAAATTAAATGAGAACATAAATAATTAACCTTTATTTAATATTTTTGAAAAACAAACAAAGGTTAATTATTTATATTTATTTCTGGTTCTAGAGATTCCAAATCTAACACATAAGTTCCTTTAAGGGTCTAGGGGTGGTTTAAAAATTTTTAAGTCAAAATTCACACCCTAAGGAGTGCAATGATGGGGGTCCAGAGTTTGTATGGGAAAACTTGATTATTTAAACCATTTTATCCAAAACTTTACAGGAATATTCCTAAACATAAAAAGATAAAGATGTGTTTTAGGTTTTTGAGAATTCAACCTCTGAAAGGGGTGAAATGGTTAAACAGTAAAAAAATATCATGGTTATCGTTTCTATGGTTTATCGAGTCACTGCGGTGGCAGTCCTGATTGACTGACTCATCACCGGTTAAATGTTTTGGCTTGACTATTCTACCATAAGAGAAAAGGGCGAAGCCTGTGGCGGATTACATTATTGTTTTGTAGGAGGGTGAATATCTGAGAATTTCAACCGCCTAATTTTGGTGGCATCATTTTTGCCGAAATTTCTAAACGTCTCAATGTTATACTTCGCCATTTGTATAAGGTATCGTGCCTCCTTAAAATGACAAAGTAGCACATTGTAACGAATAGAAACTTCGACAAAAATGATGCTACCAAAATTAGGCGGTTGAAACGCTTAGATATTCACCCAGGAAATGACGATGCCTGCGTTGCTAATTTTATTTCGTTAAGTTTATTTGCAATTAAGTATTTAATTATGTCATATGCTGTTCAATGAAACAGACTTCAGACAGAATATAATAAGGTAAGATTCTACTTCGATTTAGGAAAGGTAAGAACTGCGATCCCACACAGAAACGAACGGCTATCAAAGTAGGTTTTGGGTTAGGTTAGAACTGCGACCCCACATAGAAACGAACGACTATCAAAGGAGGTTCAGGTTAGGCTTTTACATTTTTTTTCATTCAAGTCCAAAATCTACGCGTGCGAAGCCGCGGGCAAAAGCTAGTACTATATAAATTATACATATTGGATGTCTTTGGTATATGACATCCAATATTTATAATTTATGTGTTATTCTAATCAATATGTTATCTAGGTATACTAATCATCATGGAATGTAAAAAAATGTAAACAAATTGGCTGGCATTTGACATCTTTGAAACAGTAATAATAATAAATATCAAAGCAAAGAGAAATCATTGTTATGGCAGGTGTCCGGACCTCTTTTCTATACTTCCATCTCTTATCCATCCAACCTTCATCACCATAACCCATTAGTCTTTTCCATACCTCCAATAGCGTCTATATGCCTGCTGGGACCGGTTCACGGATATCTATTGTTGTGCCCGTGAATGGGTTGCAGCAGGTGTACAACACAGCAAATTTCTAAAAAAGGCCTCTACGTGTTGGATCTATATCCCCGCGCAAGCCTATCAAAAATCCGGGATGTAATAGCCCGTGAAACGAAGGAGATACATATATATCAATAATTTTAACTAAAATGTATGTGAACTAAAGGTTTAAGATTTTAAGTAGATACTCAATAAAACCAAGATTGTGTTTTAAAAGTGCGTGATTATGGAGATATGCATTTTTTTAGGTTTGTATTCCTTTTTTTTATTCTATTACAGACAAATGGTATTTCGTCGAAGAAAGTTACCTTTTAGGTCATTTTCGATAAGGGTCCTTGACTGCGACCATATATAAAATGGACGTCTAACGCCAGCTCAAAAATGCCCCCAAAACTAATTGTTCAATTGTGCCAAGATGGGTAGGACATAGCGCTTTTCGTGACAGCGCGCATATTTCGGCGCAACATCTTTTACAAATGTTTATTGAATATCGCCAATAATCAAAACTTTGATGGACCAATCACAACTATTTTAAATGGCAGTTTAAGTTTTTATAGGTTAAGATTCAATCAAATTCATTGCCGTAATGCATTGAACCGGGGGTGACACTTTTCAACTAAAATTCAGGTCCGTTTTTGAAAGGCAATTTAGTATGGCGTGCGGCTTCCATGTTTTATTTGTTCGTTGGTCCTTGACCAAACTGAACCCTAAAAACCGAAATTAAACCAGAGACCAGGAAACATCGTAACCTCGTTACATCACGGCATGAATAAACATGAACCGAAAATAACCGAAATTGCACAAAAGTACAAGTGGTTCAAATAGTCAGTTTTGGGCCACTCTCGGTTTTTCGGTACTCGTGCGTGAACGATGTGGTTTAGTTTATGGAGTTATTAAAATTATACCTATTATACTTTCTTCTATGCGTTTTAACTGGTTTATATGTTAAACCAGATCACAACCTGAATAGGTAACCACAGAGATGGCAGAATATTTAAAAAAAAGGCGCTTTCATTTTTTTTTACGGAAAATTTTGATCTTACGCGATAAATATAGTGTGCAAAAAATATCGGATTTTTTAAATTCTACACAATAAATAATCTATATAAAAAGAGCCTTAGCTGAAAGTCAAATTTTACAGTTAAATTACCGACATTTTTAAGTTACACTCTACACATGATACTATTATGGATAGTTTACTCGTATTTATATTTATTAGTGCGTATTTTATCTTTTATTATTTTTCAATGTTATTTATTTTTATTGTACTTTATTTCAAATTAAGTTATATTTCAGGGAGAAGATATACTGCATAAATAACATAACATGATAATTATAATTCTTTATAGTTCTTCGCGACCGTATAAATAAATATCCTAGCAATTTACTATTATGAAGTGAATAAAAGCGATTTACAAATTCACTCCGATTTAAATAGTACATTTATCATCAAATCTAGTTTGAGCGCAATCGGAGATTAAAATAAAAATATACATTCATGCAATTAATTCAGTCTATTTACTTTTAGTTTTTGACTCTGAAGTTGTTGATGTAAAGTCGTATTTTGCTTACAGATAGTCAGCGTATAGTTTGATGTTTCTGAATGATAAAAAAATTCGTATCACCGCGGTAAAGACGTAATTAGGTTAGTTAATTTTCTAAAACATTAATTTGTCGTTTTAGAGGATGATGTGTTTCGGTATCAATTCTAGACATTTTCTATTAGTTTGAATACTTTTTATAGCAGTTAGAAGGTAGTGGTAGCATGTGTTTTTAAAGTAGCAATGTACCGAAACTTCTGTAGAGAATGTTCTCGGCAATTTAAATTTTACAAGCAATCTAATCACGCCAAAACCGTTGTACATGCATGCCTTTTAAGGTATATTTTATACAATTGTGTTGTCTAACTGATATTCATGTTTCAGTAATTTCGTTCATGAAGAAAATGATGTTTATGAATTTTCCTGCTAGATGTCACTGTACCGCCTAGTTAAATATCTACTTCGCGGTGTTAAGATTTTCCCCGTCACAATGACGTCTAGCCGGCACGTTCCTTTAGTTAAGTTTTTCAAGGTATACACCTGTGCAAAAGTGAAAGTGAATATATATATATTAGTGTACAGTCAAGTGCTATAGTTTTATTTTTGGGCCTTTTTACATGGTCCTTCGAACCGGATTCGAGTTCGGCAGGATTCGGCAAGTGCTTCGGCCGACACCGGAAACGGTAGTGGATTGCTACCAAAGGTGTGTTAAGGCGGGAAGAGCCTATGTTCCGGAGCAGCGTGTGACGTAAGCAGCACGTCGTGACGTCTTCAGTGAGAAGCAGCAGTGCGTGACGTAAGCAGAGTTGTGGTAACGTAGTGAAGAGACAACTGTGAGTACATTTATATTACGTAGTGCAACTGTCAAAAACTTAGTGAAATTTCAAGAGTTCTGGACTTAGAAAAATTTCATCAAGTTTGGACTTAGAAAATTCGTAGCAAGTTGGACTTAGAATAATTTGCGAAAAAGAGGAACGACGGGGAATCCACGCCGGATTCGCCCCTATCTGCTAAGTTCAAAAGACTTAGAATAAATTTCATCATGGAAGCTCTAATGAAAGTTCAACAAGATGTTTACTTGCGAATTGAAAAGGCCAAGTCCAACTTTAAGAAATCTCCTAAAGAACGACTTAACTCTCCAGACTACCTAAGCACAAGATTAGAAACTTTAGAATCATTGTGGACTCAGTTTGTCACAGCTCATAATAAAATAATTAGAGAGTCTGACACCAGCACACCTGGATTTAATGAGTATGTAACTGATGACACATACACTTGTGTGGAGGAATTGTTCATGGATTACAAGTCTGATCTCAAAGGTGCTTTAAGGAAACTCAATGTATCAGCTCCTGTAATAAACGAGTCTACCAGTAATGACACTAAGTCTATTGTGGATCAAAACAAGACAATGATGGTTAAGTTACCAAAGATTTCGATTCCTACGTTTTCAGGGAGTTATTCTGAGTGGACTAGCTTCCGAGATCTGTTCACGTCGCTTATCCACAAGAACAAAGATCTGGACGACGTTCAAAAACTGCACTACCTCAAAGGTTATTTAGTCGGTGAAGCTGAACAACTTCTGCGTCACGTTCAAATCACGCATGACAATTACAGCGCATGTTGGGAAAAATTAGAAAGGCGCTATAATAACAAAAAATATCTGTCAAACTGCATTCTCAAGCGCTTCATGAGTCAAAGAAATGTCACGGTGGAGTCCGCAAGTGCGCTCAAAGAATTGCTGGACACTACGAATGAATGTTTAAATGGATTGAAAAACATCGGAATCGACACGTCTACTTGGGACATAATTGTGATTCATATTGTTTGTCTCAAACTAGATAATGAGTCTAGGAAACAGTGGGAACTTAAAGTAAGCGAGTCTTCTGATGATTTGCCCACACTCAGCCAACTTCAAGAGTTTTTAGAAACCCGCTTTAGGGCATTAGAATGTCTGGACGGGAAATCATCGAAGACAAGCTTTGTTCCAAAGAAACCAAATGCACCGTTTAACAACAACCCAAAAGTGCATCATGTCACTGAAGTTTCTTGTGCCTACTGTTCCGAGGGTCACAAATTGTGTATTTGTAAGGCTTTCGCAAAAATCGATGTCGATGCTCGACGTGGTTTCATCCAGTCCGGTAACTTTTGCTTCAATTGCTTAGGTTCAGGTCACAACGCATATTCGTGTCGCCAATCCTCTAGATGCCGAATTTGTAAGCGCAAACATCATTCTTTACTGCACCCAAAAATTAGCACTAACTCAACCGATTCTCAAGTCAAACCCAATCCATCGGTTGAAAGGGATGTAGTTGCACATGCAACCACATCTGCATCATCATCGTCAGATGAGCACACTAATATAACAACTTGTTTTTCGACCAGTCGTGGTCAAGTTCTCTTGGCAACGGCTTTGGTTAAAGCTCAGTCGAAAACAGGTTCAGGTGTAACTCTCAGGTGTTTACTTGATCAAGGTTCCGAAGCTTCGTTCATAACGGAATCTGCGGCTCAACTGCTTGGACTTCAAAAATGTCCTTACAAAAGCACAGTCACGAGACTAGGTGGTGAAGAGAGTTCATCCTTGAACTCTAAGTCGGTGGTAAATGTTAAAATTGCATCACTCCTAGACCCTGATTTTGAAGTTAATGTACATGCTTTTGTTTTGAGCAAATTAACCACAATTCTACCGGAGAATCCTGTAGTCATTGAATTATGGTCTGAACTGTCCAAATTGGAATTGGCAGATACCAAATTCAACATTCCCGGTAAAATTGACTTGCTCCTTGGAGCAGATGTGTATGGCCAAATACTTTTGGATGGTATAATCAAGGCTCCAAATGGAAAACTCGTCGCTCAACGAACGTCTTTAGGTTGGATCATCTCTGGGCCGACTCGATCTGGTGAGTCGAACATTCGTAAAAACGTTAGCGTTAACCACATTCATTTAAATGAAAACGAGCTGCTGAAAAAATTTTGGGAGCTCGAGGCTGACTTCAATACGACAGATCCAAAGCAACATTATAGTGAAGACGAGAAGAAATGTGAAGAATTATATGCTACCACTACCAAACGCGATAGCACGGGTAGGTATATAGTGCGATTACCATTTCGTGATCCAGAACCCAGCTGCAAGGAAGGCGATTTTAAAGCCGTTGCAACCAGACGACTTAATCAGCTGGAGAAGAGGTTCGCGAAAGATGCTGAAATGAAGAAACGTTACTCAGATGTCATTAATGAATACATCCAGCTAGAACACATGGAAGAAATACCTCCAGAGCAGTATGATAATCCAGAGGCTGTATATTTACCACATCATGCTGTCATCAAAGAACAAAGAACTACTTCAAAGCTTCGTGTTGTCTTTGACGCATCTTGTCCTGGCTCCAATGGCGTGTCCTTAAATCAAGACTTGATGGTAGGTCCAAGTCTGCAACCCGTTTTGCGTCATACGATTCTTCGTTGGCGTTGCCATCCCATATGCCTTGTATCGGACATAGTTAAAATGTACAGGCAGGTGAAAGTGCACGAAGACGACGTAGATTTTCAACGAATCTTGTGGCGTGAAAACTCGGGGGAGAAGATACGACACTTAAGACTACTTCGAGTTACCTTTGGTACTGCCTCAGCACCCCATCTCGCTGTGCGCACTCTTCAGCAAGTAGCCTACGATGAAGGAGAACATTATCCAAATGCTGCTGACAGAGTACTGAAGCATTTTTATGTAGACGATTTGTTAACAGGTTGCGAATCTGTAGAAGAAGGTAAAATGGTCTACAGGGAAATGAATGAGCTGTTGAAAAAGGGTGGTTTTGAGTTGCAGAAGTGGAGTAGCAACAATGAACAATTATTACGCCATATGAACGAAAGTGATGTCAAGATGGACGGAAGCCTCCAACTAAAAGTAGATGCTATAATGAAAATTCTGGGACTTGCGTGGAACCGACAAACTGACGAATTTGAATATTCCGTGCAGCTACCTCCAATCAAGGTTCCTGTAACAAAGAGAAGTGTCATATCTGACATATCGCGTCTATTCGATCCGCTTGGTTGGTTGGCTCCAGTGATAATAGTAGCTAAGATCTTCATTCAAAAATTGTGGCTTTCGGGAATTGAATGGGATGACGAAGTTCCGCCACAATTGCTGAAGACTTGGTTAAGCTTCAGGGAAGGTCTAAATCAACTTACCAAATTTAAGCTGCCGCGATGGAATCATGCTACTTCTGAGGTCACCATGGAACTTCAAGGGTTTTGCGACGCCTCAAATGAAGCTTTTGCTGCTGTGGTGTACCTGAGGACCGTAGATAAAGAAGGAAATGTGCACGTATCCCTAATCACATCAAAGACGAAAGTAGCACCCATCAAGCAAATTTCAATTCCACGTCTGGAATTGTGTGGGGCTGTGTTACTGACGAAACTGCTTGTAGAGGTTGCCAACGTAATGAGTATCAGCAACGCGAACATCCATGCTTGGACTGACTCAACTGTAGTCATTTCTTGGCTAAACAGTCGTCCAAATCGATGGAAAACATTCGTTGCCAACCGGGTATCAGAAATTATAACGTCAGTTGAGCCTCATCAATGGTGTCATGTCCCTTCAAAGGATAATCCTGCAGACTGCGCGTCTAGAGGGACACAAAACCTGGAACGTGAAGAGCTCTGGATGGAGGGTCCTTTGTGGCTGAAAGAAAAAGAGATAAGCTACAAGAAATTAAATCTAAAGGACACGAAATTAGAAGAAAGGAACAATAAAATGTGTTTTATAAATACTCACTGTGATACCAATACAGAAATAGAGGAAGAAATTATTGGAAGGTTTTCTAAATTATGGAAACTGCTACGCGTCCTGGCTTTCTGCAAACGGTTCTTGAAGCATGCTAGAAAAGAAAAGGTTACTTTGTGGTTAACTAGCAACGAAATACAGGACAGTTTAAAAACGTGCATAAGAATTGTTCAAGCGAATCACTTCAAAGAAGAATTAAAAAACCTGAAAGAAAATAAAATGATTAGTAAGAAGAGTCAACTTACCTCACTCAATCCGATGATAGATGAAGATGATATCCTGAGAGTTGGTGGAAGATTAGAGCACGCAGGAATTAGTGATCAAATGAAGCATCCTATCATAATTCCTCAAAAATCACACTTCACGACTTTATTGTTAGACAATGCGCACGAAAAAACTCTGCATGGCAACCCACAATTAATGCTCAATTACTTGCGGTCGAAATATTTTGTAATTGGAGCTACTAATTCGGTCAAGTTCTTCGTTCGAAATTGTGTAATTTGTGCTCGTTATGCCTCTGCATCGCGACATCCGCTGATGGGACAGTTGCCGTCAGTTAGAGGAACTGTCAATCGCCCCTTCTATCAGAGTGGTGTGGACTATGCTGGTCCTATAAGCTTGCGTACGTCAAAAGGAAGAGGCCACCGCTCATGCAAAGGATACATCTGCCTTTTCATTTGTATGGCTACAAGAGCAATACATCTTGAAGCTGTTAGTGATTTAACAGCTCAAGGCTTCATTGCAGCGTTTAAACGCTTTACTGCGCGTCGTGGTCACTGCGCTGATTTGTGGAGTGACAACGGAACGAACTTTGTGGGAGCTGCTCGTGAGCTAAGGCAATTATACGCTGAAGAACGTTCATCAGTAGCTGCGGAAATTGCTGACCAGCTCGCCACTAACTCCACTAATTGGCATTGGATTCCGCCTCACTCACCAAACTTCGGAGGTCTCTGGGAGGCTGGAGTCAAATCCACAAAACACCACCTACGTCGAGTGATTGGAACATCTACTTTGACATTTGAAGAAATGGCAACAGTTTTGGCTCAAATTGAGGCTTGTCTAAACTCAAGGCCTATGTCAAGAATTAATACCAACAACGCTGATGATCCAATACCACTCACTCCTGGCCATTTTCTTGTTGGAGAGCCCTTGATAGTTGTGCCAGATTCTAATTATGAAAATGCCAACATAGGAAGTTTACGAAGATGGCAGTTAACACAGAAGATGGTTCAGGATTTCTGGCGCCGTTGGTCTCGTGAATACCTGACTCAGTTTTACCATCGTTATAAATGGTGTCATCAAACTCCAGAACCAGCTGTAGGCAGTGTAGTGTTAGTGAAGGAGGATGATTGCCTCCTGCAAGATGGTTATACGGAGTAGTCACTGACAAACACCCGGGTCTGGATGGAATCACTCGAGTAGTTAGTTTGCGTTGTAAAGGATCTATTATAAAAAGACCTGTTAGTAAGTTATGTTTTCTGCCAATAGAAACTTAAGTTGGTAGTTAAATTTATAATTTTGTTTGTTTACCTTAGCAAAGGTTAAGTGTTGCCATAAAATTTAAAATTTTCTTTAATTTGTTTAGCAAATGGTTTGTAATGTTTTAGATATCCATTTTTTTCCCAACTGTGTTATTTATGTATAAGTTACATTGTTTGTTGTTTAATGCATCATGGTGGGCGGAATTAAGGAAATTTGATCATAATTGTCCTTGGTGGGCGGAATGTCTAACTGATATTCATGTTTCAGTAATTTCGTTCATGAAGAAAATGATGTTTATGAATTTTCCTGCTAGATGTCACTGTACCGCCTAGTTAAATATCTACTTCGCGGTGTTAAGATTTTCCCCGTCACAATGACGTCTAGCCGGCACGTTCCTTTAGTTAAGTTTTTCAAAGTATACACCTGTGCAAAAGTGAAAGTGAATTATATTAGTGTACAGTCAAGTGCTATAGTTTTATTTTTGGGCCTTTTTACAGTGTAATATACAGTATTCTTCATAACACTTTTTTATAAGTTCTCATGGAACCATTCTCAAAGAGAACTTACTCTTAAACTCTCATGAAATTTCTCGGAAATTTCCGAGTATATTCCCGAAATTTTGAGAATATTCTGCAACTTATAGGTACATTACTAGTTTCAAGTCACTGTCAATATAAATTGCTGACATTGTAAGCAAACCACTCGATAAAATATCCGGGTATTTCTCAGAGCGTAAACGGACATCTCATTCATCTGGTCACGTTTTTTTGAAAGTGGCTGCACCATTTGGTACCATTTTCGGTCGTCAGATACAGCACCCGTTTCTCTATAAGATAACCAAAACCAACCTCAAATCATTCAGCCACTTCCAAAAAAACGTGACCAGATGATTGAGATGTCCGTTTATGCTCTGAGAAATGCCCTCCATACTTTAGCACTATTTTAATGTTGAAACTTTTAGTCAAATAACATTGATTCAGCATTGTTTGATGAGGCTGAATGGAAAATTAAGACGATACATTTTATATGAAAGGTTCTTTTACATAGTTCGTAATTTCTGTTGGCGGCGACTTTATAAATTTCCTTCTTATTAATATAAAAAACGGGTGTAACGTAACGTCATGCCCGAAACTTCAGGATATACCTAATTAAACGTAAGTTTACGCGATTAAGACCCGTTTGTCTTTAAAATATAAAACTACGAGTAGAAAATAAGTTTTAGCAAATATACATAATATAACAAGGAAATACAGTGATTTACATTGTTTTGATTCATTAAGTACCTAGTTTGGATTTTTAAATGCAGTTTCAATAATAAGATACTGCAAGATTCTGTACCTCTTTTAAATACCTAACCGAACAGGGTATATAAAATTTTCATTTTTTTAGTAGTTCAAGGTTTTTTCAAGCCTAAAAATATGGAGCTTATCGGGAACTCTAATGACAGCCGAGCTAAGAGGCCTAGCTACTTGTTACTCGTTACAGAATCTTGTATCCACGCATCTACGCAGTAGTAGAAAACGAATGGAGAGTTCTAAGCTTGCGTCCATGCATAGATGCATACTCCATAGAAATAACTTCCTTCATAAGAATGTAAACCCTTCACATAACAAGACAAGAGTGAATCGTTCTATGTCTAACACGGGAATGAATTGATGAACACTGCAGTAGTGACCTTTTATACTGTCAGGTCACCAGCCACCTGTTCATAGGTTGGTATCATCTACCTGCAAACCTGCATGGACCAAGCAAAGACCACTCCAAGCAAAACATTGCTTATCGTTTTCTAGATTTAGTAACTCATATCTCCGACACGGCCATACTGACAAGACAAGCGTCCTCGCTTGTATCTGAAACAAACACGTACATCAGTAATCTTTGTCACCACTCGGTTACTCCTGACCAAATTATCTGTCTACGTAAAATCAACTCAACTCAAGGAAAATAATTTTATTCTTTGCCACTGAATTTAGGATCACTTAAAGTCAATTCATTACCACCAATTTAAATGCAAGACCAGACAAGTACCACCTGGCTTTCATAGCCACCTTTTACGTAAAACACATGACGGCAAACTTTCGGAAGCAGGTCTCTCATTCGTGGCCTATTGGTTATCACATAACCACACTACGCGCATCCCCAAGGGATCGCCGAGTCAACCCTATGACTCTACGGTCTCTACAAGACCCGACCTCCGCCAGAGCTTATCGCGCACCGCGTACCCACGGACTACTCAAAGGTAGACACCGACTTCTAACGGGCTACGGCTACGATCAAGCCTCTGGTACGGTCGACCAACCGAACTGAGAACCTCATCCTTCATGCCACAACAATCTTCATCTACTTCACGTGGTACTTGGCTTTCTAGCATTTTCATTAACAACAAAATGTTATCTGTATTCAATCATTTATGAACTTCAATTTGTTAGACAATTTTGATAGTGCCACCAGCTCAGTTTCAGTTACCAGTAAAATCAAAATTAAGGAAACACAAGTCACGTTTATGTCTATCGGAAACTCACATTGTGACATAGTCACCTCATCCCGTTTAACAACAATAACTTATTTTGTGGCATTGCCAAAATGATCTCAATTAATGAATGATTCAAATTAGTCAACCTCTCGACTCAAACAAAAACGTAAATTACTCAACCAGGTTACATTATAACCATCCGATTTCATTTCAGTCCATCGGATTGTTAGGATCCAATAACCTATCAGAAGTTAACCATCTCATCCGCGTAAGTGCTACTCCTCGCAAAGAGTATACTGCACATAAAAAGCAGTCCACGTGCACCTTTTACATGCTCCGGAACTTCCGATGCGATTATTCGATTACGCTCAATCCCTCGGACTTGCTCTCGGTCCATTGAAAGCTCACATGACTGATGATTAGAACTCATTAAATTTAAAAATTACCCTTTCCGCATTTAAAGTAGTTAATAGATGATTTTAATGCCGCAATTCAGAATCATATTTTCTTAAGGTACTCGTTTAATCAACCCAGGGAATAAAATCAACTTCATTAACATTCGAAATAGACTAGTCAGTCTAACTATGTACTTACTACTTTACTAGCCAGTAACCGACACAGTTCTACAATAGTCAAATGAAACACTTCAACAAACCAACAAATGGGTTGCAGTACTCACAGCAGTTACAATACTCCAGATGCTACACCCAGCAACTGAGTCTTAACAACCACCTACATGGCTGTCGCACAATCTAAACGCCTTGACCACATACACCATTAAACCAAACGAACGCCACTCACAATCGTGGCCGCACTGAGACGGAAAAATAGATCCGATTTTACACCTACGACTACGAATGATAAATGGTGTATGTAGTCTGAGAAAACTGAACCCAACAAAAATGTAAAAAGTTTCATTCCACGATTGCAAACTAATTGATTAATTTCAATAAAACTTACAATTTTAATTGAACTAAAGAAGTCAAACTGAAACTATTGACAGCCCAAATAATAAGAAATTATTATCATCACCATCATCATGACAGTCATCATGATCATCATCATGACCACCATCATGACCTTCACCATGACCTTCACCGTGACCTTCACCGTGACCTTCATCATGACCTTCACCATGACCTTCACCGTGACCTTCATCGTGACCTTCATCATGACCTTTCAGAAATTATTATAACCGATCTCAATGCGTTTAATAAAACTTGTTTATTTTAAACTTGCGTAACTGTAACATTGATGTCTAATTTAGTTTCAATTTTGCATTTCTTCCTCCATTTTTTTTTAACTCTAAATAATCGAAAGGGAATAAACCCTCGATGGCTACAAAACAACATTAGTTTCACCAATTAGCTCAGACCTCAAATAGCCCAACAAAAATGTGAACTGCTCAGCGGATTAACAACGTGTCCACACCACGTGCTGCACCAGGTGTTCACGGTAGGCAGTAACGACACCTGCTACGCCACCGGGCATGACATCAACAACTTGCAGGCCGGCAGCTCGTTCTGACTCACCATGTTGAACTGTAATCATTAAATTGTACGATATCATTTTTATCACAAAACAAAGTATATTCAAAGCCGACTGATTTCCTTTTTTTTTCAAGTAGACTATAAGCAGTTTTGAACAGATGTTGAGATAATTGGAATGCTAGACCTAATCATAACACTAAGTACCTAAAGTTTGAGGTTAGACACTGACCTCATCTTATACTCGACATCAAAATAAGATTGTGCTTCACTTTACTATAATCAAATTAATCTCGCAAATAATAAAACGTATTAAGAACACAAAAACTTAACGTTACAAACAGAAATGTCAACCGTTAGTTCTTTAAACTACTGCTTCTAATTTTTCATTAAAACAATTGGAAAGAAACCTGTCCTTTAATTTCCGTTGCTCCAAAATAACCATAGAGTTGGCGTCTTCAATTCTTAATTTCTTGGACATAGGTATCGCAAGAAATTGCGCTCGTTTCATCGTCACAGCATATTCATCATGGATGAAACTGTAGACTACTATGACAGTGAGCTTGTTGATCTTGAAGTTGAACATCTGTAACGGTAATTTCACACGCATAGAAAACTTTTAACACAAGGCATGGATTGAAAATGTTTATAACTATCACAAATTAATTTTTTGTAGACTCGAAAACAAAACAAAACAAAGGGCTACCTGCCCATATTTTGGTACTGCTAGTATTTCACAACTAAGTAAGTAATAAGTATGGGTCATGATATACTTTGAAATCACTAGAATTACTGTTTTTATTTTTTTTTTTCCAATAGGGTAGGATACCTACCCACACGTTTTCTTACAAAAGTAATCACAAAAAAAGAACAAAGCAGTTTTCTAAATCACGACTCAAATCAAACTTAACTGCAAACATAGTGAACAATCATTACCTTACCAACTGTTGTCGATTTTAAACCTTACCGTTTACATGTGATACAATACCAGTACTCACTGTTACGTGAGCCTTGAGTCTTCATCCCACTTGCTGATATCGGGAACTCTAATGACAGCCGAGCTAAGAGGCCTAGCTACTTGTTACTCGTTACAGAATCTTGTATCCACGCATCTACGCAGTAGTAGAAAACGAATGGAGAGTTCTAAGCTTGCGTCCATGCATAGATGCATACTCCATAGAAATAACTTCCTTCATAAGAATGTAAACCCTTCACATAACAAGACAAGAGTGAATCGTTCTATGTCTAACACGGGAATGAATTGATGAACACTGCAGTAGTGACCTTTTATACTGTCAGGTCACCAGCCACCTGTTCATAGGTTGGTATCATCTACCTGCAAACCTGCATGGACCAAGCAAAGACCACTCCAAGCAAAACATTGCTTATCGTTTTCTAGATTTAGTAACTCATATCTCCGACAGAGCTATTATATGTTTAACCAACCCGAATCATCAAAATAAATCGTGATTCCATATACTTATTAAGTATGAAACAAAAAGACTTGACCACTGACGAAGCTATCATTAAGTTTAACTACACACATTGTTTTCTTGCTATATGATGACAACAGATTGGTAGTATAATAATAGGTACGAAAAATATCAGTGTCTAATTTTAGGTATTTTTTTCATTTTCTTCTCAAATAGGTTCAAGAATTTCTTCAAATGTTTATTATTTACTTCTGATATTATTAATATTCTTCTTCTTATATTCTGATTACTTCTAATACATATAGGTAATTAATTTATTCCTGAGGTAGATTTTTTATAGAAGGTATTTTTAATCTAATTTTCAATGAATAAGTATCTACAATGCACCACTTCATGAAATAATTAAAATTTCTGGGTCATACGCAAATTATTATCTACCTACTGTCAATAGGTAGTCTTCTTCTTCTTCGTGTCAAAGGGATCAAATGATATAAATTATTAACTAAATTATTTTTTGCCAATAGTAGAAACACGTTATACAAAAAACATAATATTTTGTTACGTAATAATTTCAATGCCAATAATGATTAAAAACCATTTTTTACCTTCTGTAAACTCAGTAACTTTATAGCTTTAAACTCTTTAAAGAGAGTAAAATTGCGCACTAGATAAAATCGTTTCCTACAGGTCATTTAAAATTATTTGCTAAGGATGTTTACCAAATATTCTTGTTATTAAATTCAGCTAAACAATTACCAAAACATATAATTCTGGCTGGGTAATTAGGCCTGTGTAATCGGAGTTTTCGTTATTAATAGTAAATATTTAAAAAACTTAGGTACGCATGAAATAAAACTATTTATACGGATTAGATAAATAAATCGTGGTCTACGCGTGAAGCACCAGTGTCCAAAACATCGACATGTAGTTAAATTTAATTAATATCCTCGATATAATCCGTTTAAATAGTTTTATTTCAGTAATCATCGCGGTCCAAGAAAATATTAAAAAACTTACGGTTTAGCGGGTGCCGCTTTCACAGTCCCAGGAAGCACTTTAAACGCCTCATTTTTAGCCCCAGGACTGCTGGGGGCACTGCGGACCTCAAACACCACTTTCCCACTTCTGGGACTGTCCACAACACTACTCGACTGTCTTGAGGATAGATCGAAATATCGATCCTGCGCGTGTATCAACTGCGTAACTGTGAACGAGGGAGACTCGATCTGCGGCCCGAATAGATCATCGTCCTTCAGATTTCTGAAGAATCTGTCATCTTCGATATCTTTCGAAGGGGATGTATCGTGTTTTATAGTAATATCTAGATTTGATCGTAGCGAACGCTCGCTGAACGCG
Organism: Thaumatotibia leucotreta; assembly: GCA_025490895.1. Classification (NCBI taxonomy): domain Eukaryota; kingdom Metazoa; phylum Arthropoda; class Insecta; order Lepidoptera; family Tortricidae; genus Thaumatotibia; species Thaumatotibia leucotreta. The sequence continues at coordinate 26,819 of JALPQI010010456.1, forward strand.
TAAGGTGTATTGGCAAGCTCCTCTTCAATACTGTTGTACCGGCTTCTGAATAGTGACGGCATTTCCCCTTCCACGTCGTATTTCCCCCCGAAAAGGTCGTATTGTTGGAAGCGGGTGTTGATTGTGTCGAATTTAGGGTCTGTGAGGTCGGAGTCTGGCTTCTTAGGGGTCGATGATGGACTCATGTTGATGTGTAGGATTCCGTGCTCGTCGGTGTATTTCAGTTTTAGGGCCATTGTTTATCTGAAAAAAAAAACAGTAAAATGGTTGTGAATGAAATTAAAATTGGCTTAGATTTTTGAAAATCACAATTTATTTTTGGATTTTAAGTTAATTCTATTATCCTCAAATTTTAAAGCCTAATTCAAATTACCGTGTCACTTTTTTGACACTAAAAACGGTGACATATTAATAAAAAATATTAGAACTGTTATTCCATTGGGAAAATATCAGCTACGGCAATTAGATCTAGATGTATGCATTTGAGAATGACTGAATTAGACAATATTTTTTTAGTTAAGTAAGTTTAGTTTTAAAGATGTTTTTGATTAAACAGTTGAAAATCTTAAACTTTATACCTAACAATCCTATTTTTCATTAATCAACCATACAACACAACAGAGAGTAATATGGTAGCTATCCTAAAGCAAAAATAAAATAATTATGAATATTTAAAAAGTAGGTAACAGGATAGTCTGACAAACCTCCTGTTGAAACAGTACTTTTTACAATAATAGTTATATCAATAATTAATACAGATATTTCATACTATCAACTATATTATTTATTTAGATTATACTGTTCAAATTAGTTGATTTAGTAGAAAATCTATTAAAAAAGCAAATTACGCGTCAAACCGTCGTAAAATGTTTGTTTGTTGGTTAATTGGGTTAATGCTTCTAATTGGGCTATCAAAACCTACGGTTCCGGCTGTTTGAGTGCTAAAAATAAATACTACGGAATGAGGGTTTTCTCGAAAACGTATGCCACTAGTTGGCGCCACTTAGCCGTAAGGTCCCGCTAAGAAACACAATTATCTAGCTCCAAAGAAAAGCTATCTAGAAGGTATTTTTATTTTTTGTATAATTTTATTAACTCACATTACATTTAAACACGAAACTATAAGCGCTCTGAGATTTTAGACAAGTTTCTGGATCTGAACGCCTGCAGCATTGGCTGCCGTCCTGGTGAACGTCATTTCAGAAAACAGTCATTATATAGGGTAGTCATTATATAGTCAGCCTCCGTAGCCTAGTTGGTAGTGACCCAGCCTACAAAGCTGGAGGTTCCGGGTTCGAATCCCAGCGAGGGCATTATTTGTGTATTTATTTATCACAAATATTTGTTCCTTGGTCATGGCTGTCTATGTACCTATTGAAGTATCCATAATGTATCTATCTATTATATATGTCGTCGCCTGGTACCCACATCACAAGCCTTAATTGAGCTTACCGTGGGACTAGGTAGATTTGTGTAAGATGTCCCAAGATATTTATATAGGGTGACCAAATGATGACTGCCGCTCAGAAGTTGACTGATAGGTCTAAAATACTATATAATTAAATCAGGAATTACACCCGACGATTTTAGACGAATGTCTCTATTGTGTATAGGTACTGTTAGGAATAGTTTTCTTTTATATATTTTAAGACATATTTGCTGATTAAGTTATGGCTCCAATATTGTTTATTCGGCCCAAAAGATGAACGACTGTCAACTTTTGGGTAAAGGCTCGTATTTTCTAATGCTTTCGTAAATTATTATGAAATAGCTGTTAAAATTAAAATAAAATAGAATCAATAATTTAAAGACACTGATGTAAATAATTATGCATACCTGCTGATTTCAAATGGATTAATAAAATGTTTACAGAATAAGTGGATGTAATATTTAATATCTGTTGATTCTAAAATATTTCTAAGACTATGTTATGGATACTTATATTATATTCTCTTAACACGTTCCATGTGCAGCTAAAATCGATAGTATTCTCGTACAAAATTTCAAGCATAACCTGGCAACAGTACCTACCTATTAAAAGTCCGCCAATACCTAATTTTATCAAATTGTCACTTTTTACAGCTGATACGTGCGGGTAAGTTAACGTAGCTTAGCTCGTACGTGCAAATTTCAAATTATCCCCATATTTAAATAGGGTCGTGCATCATATATGCTGCATTCACGTATCATCAATACCTTGATGATGCGTGTGATGCACAGGGAACGTGTTAAGTACCTACGTCGGCTGCCCAAAGTTGAAGTCAAGTATGTCCATTTTTTTCAGTTTTTGTTTTTTTGCATATTTTGAAAAAGGAACCGAAAACGCATTTTTCTGCATCAAAAATTTTCTTCTAAACCCCTTATTTTTGAAGTTATAGACAAGAAATGTTTTCAGCTTTGTCGAATTTCCCTCAACATCTACGCTAAAACCAAGCATTTGGTTCAGATCCAAGCTGGAAAGCAGTATCTCTAAAAGAGATATTTGAAATTCAAATTGTCTCTGGAGATGTTTGATTTCAGCGTTTGGCTTTTAAACTAACCAGACGTTTATACGTATATTTTAAGTAATTAAAAATATTATGACCTTGCAGCAGTGTCTATGTAAAATGTATAGGAAAACATTCGATCTCAATAAAAGCAAGGGGGTGTCACTCCGCGATTCCGTCGCGCGGCTACAAGTACATGCAGAGCGCCCCGTCTCCGTGGTCTATTCAATGGTTGGCGCGCGCTGTCTCGGAACGCACGTTTAAATTTACAACGCTGGCTCGTCACGTGTCGCGAAATATATCGCTTGCAAATATTAGGATTATTTTATACATGTGCATCTTAAATGAAAATTCCGAAAATATACTGCATAGCAGCATGTTGCAATAATAATAATGTTAATTATCATGACGCGTTTTTCGTACAGCCGATGGGTCAGAGAGATACTAAAAAGTAAGGAACATAATAATACAGTCAAGTGCAAAAATAAGTATCGAAAGAATCCGCTCATTAATATGTTACGTCGTTCTTATTACACAGAATTAGAGTGCACTGGGACATATTTTTGAACACTTTTCTATACACCTTATTTTGTCTTTGACTGTACACTTATTACCTACATTCGTAGTAAATTAAATTTCCAGAAACTCAAGTCAATTACAGATAAAACGGTTTATTTTCGGACAAATTTGTCAGTAAAAAAGCGGCACATTTAAATAATGTAAAAAACTTCGTTCTCTCATACTTATATTGAATTTCGCGCCTTTTGTCCTAACATATTATTTATTTATTTGGTTGTCTGACTTTATTCCCATAATATCAAATAGGTACACTGGTACATATAAGAGAAAATGCCGTGTTACATCTGCCTTGCGATTGTGATTAAACCATTACTTATTTATGCTGCTTTTTTAATTAATGCGTAGGTACCTAACGAAATTCTTTATTTTTAAATGCATTAAGCAGATATATTAATTTCTGCACACCTCACATACTGTCTACAGATATTTTTAGAATGTTCGTGTTATTATCAGGATTATTCGGATGGATATTCACCTAAAGTTAGCGAAGTCGTGTTGCAATCTCACTCACACCTCAAACAATGCCGCCCGGGCACGCGCGGCCGAAGCACAAAGAAGGTGCCGACCGAGTTGAGACAAATATTTTTGAATCACGTGTATGAAATGCGTAGGTAAATTCTATAATCACGCATGAACTAAATTGTTGAATCAAGACGAATGCTATTAACGCCATAATATATATCTTTGCAGTAATGTATTTGTCAGACGCATCATAGCGCCGTTCGTTATTTTATTAGTTTTCAATAATTGACAACCCTGTTTTCGACGACGTGCGGCTTATAAGCGACCTTTCCGCCACGCAATACGGCCCATTTCAGCTGCTCGCGTCGCCTCGCGCGCCGTTTTGTTTGGTAATAATAATTGTGTAGGTACATAAAAAGCCGGCATTTGTGAACATCAAAGCAGTGAAGCTTCTGTACTTTATATATTCTGTGATAAAAGTCAGAGAATAAATAATATGTAGAATAATAACTATCAAGTTTGGTTATCAGCTCACCATGCTATCTCTGAGCCGTGGCATAAGCCGGGAAAACGCTAGGAAGAAGAACTACCTATCAGGTTTGGTTATATGCTAATTAAACAATGTTTTATCAGCTTGTCAATTTTACTACCATTTTATGGCAAAAAAATTAAGTATTCAATTGTCTATCAAATTGCTAGCGAATTTATAACTATTGCCAGCTATTACAAACTACCCATCGTATATGTATATACGATCTCAAAAACTTGTTCTTTTTAGAATTTCTGTTTTCACAAATTATTTTTAAGGGTAAGTAACAATACTTATGATATGATAATTTAGGAATGAAATAGACATTTATAATATTGTTAATACTTAGAATAGGAAGAACAGTAATAATCTAATAATACTGTTGTAGGGTTCCGTAGCCAAAGTGGCAAAAGCGGAAGTCATTTGCGTCCTGCCTGTGTGTCCGTCTGTATGTCACGGCGGTTTCTGTTGTAACTGTTTAGCGTACGTTTATGAAATTTCAGCTCAAGGTATATATTATGTGTTGCTACTGAATTTTGCATATAAATTGCAAAATAATATTTTTTAAGGGGGGGCATCCCATACATGTATTTAAATGTCAAAAAACATTTTTTATCCAAATGTTAATTTGTGATACATTATATGATAGGTTTCTTAAAATAATTTGATTAGTGGAATACTTTCAGAAATAATAGTCCGGAAAGTCAAAAAAAATGTATCTCTACCCCTTATTTTTTTATCGGCAGGTCTAAAAAATGTGAAAAAATATCAGTAGTATGGGACATGATGCCATCTACTCGCAACATGATTTTGAACATATTCGATCTAATTATTTTAGAGAATTCAACAAAATACGTTTTATAACAAAAGCAAAAGGACGTAACTGACTCATTTTCCCCTACATTTTAGTACAATGCAACAAACCTAAAATCAAGCATGTCAGACTTGCTTGTTTTTACGTTGACGATTGTTCTCAAAATGTGGGTGTGCGACAAAGCTGAAAACATTTCTTATTATTTGTGATTTTTTAAACTGAGTGATAAAAATAAAAATCATCGAAAAATTAACATTATAGTGTTAAACGCCATGACAATAAATTTGAATTATTTTTGAGTTTATTTGTCGATGAAAATGACAAATTACGTTTTTTTTGCTCTCCTGTAAAATTTGCTAAAATGGACATACTTGAATTTGACTTTGAGCAGCCGACGTACTGAACCTATTTTACCTATGGTGAATAATAATAAACTAAAAGTTTTGATTTTCCGACAAACACTATAAAATAACTTCCCTACAATTACGACACGATAGTTTTCCGCCATTTTAAAATTAGTCACTATCCGTCTCGTGGCTTCCACAAGTCTTCACAATAGAATGGGTTTATCTTGAGATCCATCTTGAGATGTCTGCCGGTGTCGCCTAATAGCTGGTAAGTACTTAACTACGTACCATGAGCTCCAAGACCATTTGGACAACGACATTCAGATTTTATTACGTAGGCTGTTCTCCGCGATTACTTTAATTCGACAAAGTCAAAATACTAGGTATTCGACCCACTTTTTTCTATTATTTTTCGAACCAGAATTAGCAAAACTATCGAGTGCCAAGGAAGCTTGAAGCCTTGAACATACGACTATCTCTGATCTCTGTCAAATTAAGGGTTAACCAAAAAGCCAGCGACCTTAATATTGTGAACTTGTACAATAAGAATTATTTTTGTTTATTATTATTATACGTTTTTTAACTCTCTTTTTAAGTTAGGCTTTTTTTTAAATGTCTATAATTTTTTTTATGTAATAAATTCTTTAATGCATGTTATTTTAATAAGATGTATTAAATACCTATTATATGTATACTATTTTGAAAAAACAAGTCCACCTGAGTTTCTTACTGGTTCTTCTCAGGAACGGTGTAGCGTTAGAACCAGTAGTAGATTTTTGTCAAAAATGCTTAGGTATTAATAAGCTTGCCTGAATAAAGAATACTTTGATTTTGACTTCAATATTTTGAAAAATAGTTTATGAACAGGGTACCCAGCCTGATGGTCTGGTGTGATGGTGGTGATCGTTTTGACAGTTCGAAAAAAGATGCTGATTTGACTTGCCAGTCATCATGCCTGTTATTCATAACACATTTTTATAAGTTCTCATGGAAATATTCTCATGAAATTTCTCGGAAACTTTCGAGTGTGTTCCTGCAATTTAAAGAATGTTCTACAACTTGTACGAGTACATTGCTAGTCCGAAGCCGATGCTCACAAGTAAGTATAACTAATGTACATGTGCGATGTCGTTGCGCAGGCGATTAGAGTGCGCGCGCGCCGTGGAGGCTGCTTGCCCAACATCCGCCCACTTTAGATCAAACTACCTAGTTGCATCTTTAGTCCCTATACTAAGTCAAAAAATAAGTCCATCTGAGTTTCTTACTGGTTCTTCTCAGGAACGGCGTAGGGTTTGAACCAGTAGTAGATTTTTTTCTCTCTCTTGATAATATCAGACGATTCGAAAATGCTTATTAATAAGCTTACTTGAATAAAGAATAGTTTGACTTTGACGTTGACTAAGGAGGGTTGACCTATTTGGCTCGATTGGGTCCATGCGAATACATTTTTTTAAGTATATTATAGTGTGAAATAAACATATGAAAACGGGTAAAGTATACGCGATATTAATAAATTTTTCATCACACTGGCTGTCTAAGCGCGCCATTGCTTGCATGCGTAGCGGGAGTAATAGAAAAGTGAAATTCCCTAGGGAGTAATAGAAATGTCAGTACGTCATTTAATAATGTTATGTCTTAAAACTTATTTTTTTGTCGGCAAGTGTGATGAAAAACATTGTATGCATCACGGTCGGTAAGCGGAATACTAACTCGAGTCATAAAAGCCGTCCGCCTAACGGCGTCGGGCTTCTAACACTCTCGTTAGTAATTCCGTACTGAAGTTAATAGTACATTGTGCATCAAGGGAGGTACTTTGATGCACAATGTACTATTAACTTCATTCCAACGTTTCGAACACTTTACAGGTATGCAAAGTCGTTGTGTACTAAAGAAAATGACTAGAACTTCGTTCATTTCATGAGAATTGACATGGATTTTTTTTTATTTACTTTAAATAACAATATTCCTGAAGTAATGGTTTTAAGAATAAATTAACCTAAAAATTAAATACGCGTATTTATTATGACAGTTCGTTGGACTTTTCGCCACAGTGCTGCCATCTGCCACAGCGGCAGAAAAAGTATCAAAAACCCTAATTTAAAAGCATGCTATTTGATCCTCACTAGTCCTGTTTTTACTGGTGGTAGGACCTCGTGCAGGGTCCGTCCGGATAGCTACCACCGTCTTACCCGTTAACCTGCCGCTAAATAGCAGTGTTTGCACTGCTGTGTTTCGCTTCGGGGGTAAGATAGCCGGTGTAATTACTGGCATAGATAGAGGCAATCCATCTAAGTCCTCAGGGATGGCACCGCATAGGTGATTTTTTGATCGCTATGTCCATGGGCCTCAGTTCTTGCTTTCCATTAGGTGGGCTGAGAGCTCAGTTGTCTACATATTGATTTAAACTTTCACGATTATCACTCATATTTTAAAGACAAACGGGTCTTAATCGCGCAAACTTACGTTTAATTATATCCTGACGTTTCGGGCATGATGTTACACTCGTGGAATCCCGTGATTTACAAATGTAAGCGTGGTGAAACATCCATTTTAAAGCCATTGGATGTTGTGAGTATTGTGTGTAGACCTACTGACAACCCTAGCCTAGAAGTGAATAATCAAGATCAAGTGCGGGTAGTTCGAAAAACCCGCGCAGCTCGAAGGTGTTGATACATTCTCTCGCCAGTCTGCCTGCGACCACGGGTGTAACGTCATGCCCAAAACGTCAGGGTATAATTAAACGTAAGTTTACGCGATTAAGACCCGTTTGTCTTTAAAATATCAGTTGTCTACCTTCGTCACATAAAAAAAGTCCGTGTTTATTTCTTCCATATAAGTTAGGTTTCGTGAGTTCGTCCTTGCTGCGGCCCTCGGACGTAATTATTACAGCGTGGAACCTAAAAGAGTTGGAAATATTTACACGCTGCGCTAATGTCGAGGTGGGGCCCCACTGTCACCGGAGCCTTAAATGTGGGCCATTTTATTTCGACTACTTTAGGTACTGTAAAGGTTTTTCTTATATTGGCACAACACCTCCCCGTCCACTCCCGTCATGTGAAATAGACCTTTTCCTAACTAGTGCGGAAAAGTAAACTTTGCGCACGCTTCGCGCGCGTTAATTTATCTTTAAAAGTCGTTCGATACACGTGTAAAAGACGTACATACGTGTGTAACACGTGTAAAAGCAGGCAGAACGGGCCAGAGAGGTCGACCCACTGGCCGATCAAAGGCGCCGCAAGCGAGCTGGAAGAAGTCGGGCCGCACACGACCGCCGCCTGCCTCCGTAGAGTGGCCATAGGATGGCAGGCATGGGGTCACCTTCCTTCCTTTACCAGTATTAGGCCACTGAAGGCGGAATGATGAGGGTGAAAATAGGGCCAGAACGGCCTCCGGAGGCGGTGCTCCGCAACTCGGAGCGGTGCTGGTGGTGCTGCAGATGCAAGCGCGAGCGTTCCTGCAGCCCACCGTACAGCACAGCGGCAACAGACGGAGAGGTTTTTTAGTGCGTAAACTCGGGGTTTCTACATCCGGGTGGTATGTCTAACGCATTTTTCCTCTCCTTAAAAAAAGGTCTGCAGCTATGGATATTATCATCATCATAAACTTAAGAGCAGGGCTCTTGTCTGTGGAGCAATTTCCATGTGGTCCTTTCCAGTTTCCCTAAGACCCTGATACGACACGACGTCTACTTTTTCTTTCACTTGGTCCATGTACGCCCTCTCGGCCTTCCTCTTTTCCACTTCCCCTCTCCTTTTCCTTCTATGATGGTCTTAATTAATTCGTCGCGTCGTATGGATATTATATAATGTTAAAATAAAAACACACGCTCTAGAATACGAGTTAATTTTTTGATAAAATACCATTGATTTAGAATATACAAGTGGATCCCCAAACAGCTCAAAAAAATGGCCCCGAAAAATGGGCTGCAGAAGTAAATATTGCGGTCCTTTTGCTCCGCTATTCAGTTCTGACAGTTGACATTTGGTCACCTTACGGTATAGCATCATTATTCCTTAAACATAAAAAGTTTCTACTATTTTGCGGTGTTGTTCGCAAATTTGACACTTATTGCTCACTTCACAAAGTTTTTTATTCTTTGGGTTTTTTTTATTATAGTTTATTGTAAGTGAGCGTTATTAGCTTCAACTGAAACATGATAGAAATGACTTTTAGTGCCACTTTTCTTGGTTTTTTTGTTTGGCTCTGTGCGTCCATTTATTATTTAATGTCATTGTAAAATACCAACTAAATTAAGTCCTCTTACAGTGGGGCCCCAAACAAGAAAAACCCAAGTCCATGCCATCCCGTATGCGGAACGCCAGAATAAAATTAAAATGTTTCACCTGTCGTGACTCTATGCAGGACATTATAATTCTCTAGTTAAAGTAATTGGTAGGACGTAATAGTCACATGTTATACGTTTTTCTTCATTACGTGTTGGTTTTTCATTTGAGACATTTTTAAGTTGGGTCGACAGGTCGGTAACCCGGTTTAAGGAATTTTCGCAAATGATTTTTGCATGTCATTTATTTTCTTGTTACACTAAAGAAATCGTTTTGGTCACTGAATTTTACAGCTATGAAAATAGTACATTGTGCATCAAGGGAGGTAAGTACGGAATGACTAACGAGAGTGTTAGAAGCCCGATGCCGTTAGGCGGATGGCTTTTATGACTCGAGTTAGTATTCCGCTTACCGACCGTGATGCATACAATGTTTTTCATCACATTTGCCGACAAAAAAATAAGTTTTAAGAAATAACATTATTAAATGACGTAGGGACATTTCTATTACTCCCTAGGGAAATTAATTTTTCTAGGTACTCCCGCTGCGCGCGCAAACAATGGCTCGCTTAGGCAGCAAGTGTGATGAAAAATATATTAATTTTAATGTACATTTGGTATGCACTTAAAACAATGTTAACTTAGTCAAAAGTCAAACTATTCTTCATTCAAGTAAGCTTATTTATAAGCATTTTCAAATCGTCTGACACTATCAAGAGAGAAAAAATCTACTACTGTTTTTAACCTAACACCACTGTCCTGAGAAGAACCAGTAAGAAACTCAGATGGACTTGTTTTTTCAAAACAGTATAATAATACATCTTATTAAAATAACATGCATTAAAGAATTTATTACATAAAAAAATGAATTTTATAGACATTTTTATAAAAAACCTAACTTAAAAAGAGAGATAAATAAAGTATAATACGCTGCCTACGAAGCTGGAGGTTCCGGGTTCGAATCCCGGCGAGGGCATTATTTGTGTATTTATTTATCACAAATATTTGTTCCTTGGTCATGGTTGTCCTATGTATTTAAGTATCTATATGTAGGTATCTATCTATTATATATATATCGTCGCCTGGTACCCACATCACAAGCCTTAATTGAGCTTACCGTGGGACTAGGTCGATTTGTGTAAGATGTACCAAGATATTCATTTATTTATTTATTATAATAATAAGTAACAAAAATAATTCTTATTGTTCTTAATTTACTATACAAGGTTGCGAAAAAATAAGTGCGTTCCCACTGCCAGTGAGGTTACTACATATATGTATTCATAAATAATCAATAAGTATTTTGATAATGAAATGATATTTTAATCTATCACATATCAAACGCCATCTATCGATCACTAACCGAAGAGAAGTTTCCGAAACTTCCACATTGGGGCGTTGCGATGACCTCCGCACAGTCCGCACTTCACCATTGAAAAAGAGTACATTCGCCTCTCTCACAATTACTTTATTATTTATACAGAAACTAAGTCGGTTAGAATTTAATTTTGATTATTTTGGTGGCTTACATAGCTTAGTCAGTAGTGGCCTTGCATGCGAAGCTGAATGTCCCGGGGTCGCATCCCGAAGGCATATCTTTGTGTGTTTGCTCAATGAACTCAGGTTAATATGCTCTATGGTCAGCCAGTAATAGGCTCTATGGCCATAGAATGTCCCATGATATAAGAAGTCCTAATTTGATCTGGTTGTGTGGTGACGGCAGTAAGAATACATTTGTCATCGCCCCAACTCTTCCCGCGGGTGTCGTAAGAGTCGACTAAGGGATTGAAGTGTCACTGACCATTCTTTGATAGAAGATAGATGATGGGTAACAGCGTCATCATAGTGGACACATTACTGCGATCGCCAATCCGCTTGCCCAGTGAAGCAATTATGGGCATACCTCCTAATGCGTCTATACGCATAGTTAATAGGAGAAGCCTGCGTCCAGCTGTGGACTGAGATAGGCTGATGATGTGATCTGTCACCCTAACTAGTTTATAATGTGTGCAATTTTGGCGAATGTCCTTGGCACAGAACGATAAGAAATAAACCCGAGGTTGTCCTTGTACGCATTGCGAACGAAATGTAAATGTAATGGGCTTAAAGGTGTTATAAGAAAAGTTGTTTGTGTTTGGAACTTGGGCATTTTCAATGTTACTTTGACCAACTAGCCCGTCAGCAGAAAATGACGGTAAATTTTAAAATATAGGCGCTAAGAGTTGGCTGCCAATAGAAAATTTGAATTCCTTTTTTTTAGCAAAAAAAATTACGAATCGGGTAACAAAAAAGGAAAAGTTCATACAAACTTCCTGGGACATTTTGGTAAATGTGGTGGATCTTGGTCAGCATCATTGGGTCAACCAGCCTACCAATTTTTATCAATATCTATTGAAGATGTGATCCAAAGGTACAAACTGTTTGCCTGCTGATAATTAACATGACACGGACGAATTTTTGTATTTACTTATCTGAAAGTTACATTTTCAGGTTTATATGGGGCTTTCAACACTTCAAAGCTAATGCAGGGCTTGATAATGTTAATTTAAAAAGTGGAACATTTAAACAAAATCCTACTTAGATTATTGAATTAACCTATACGAGCGAATGCTCATTCTAACTATCCCCCAGTCTACGAAATCAAAGAATTTCGACGAATTACGTTTCGTGTTACTAACGAATTTCATAGAGTGGGGATAGAATGAGCATTCGCTAGTTTGATGTAAACCAACCTTTAGGTTTGCTAGTTCCATAAAAGTGTTTTTTTGATCCGCCCTATTAAGGATTGCGCTTAGTTCTATAGTTTTATTCGCGGTAAACACAAAGACATTATAGGCCTTATTTTAATTAAGTTCCAAACATGTCTCTATATCTACTACTATACGAGTATTATGTTAAGTATATTCCTTGACTTGATTTGCAGTTCACGGCCCAAGCCTGCTGAGTCAGCGTCGCGCCGCGTCATTTACATCGGCGCTGTTGCGATTGCCTCCCGAGTTGATATAACCAAAGTAAAGCCAGCGAAAAGTAAAGTTGAAAACGAAAAAAATGTACACAAATATGCTCCTAAGGCCCCACAAAAGAGATGAGGTCAGTGTGGATAAGTGAGGCATATTTTATTTTAAGGAAAGTCGGCGGAGCGTGTGAACATCGCTTAAAATAAGAAGTTTTTGAGAATGTTAATACATTGTACATATTAATACAATGATTTATTAAGGTGGATTAACACCACCCTGTAAACCCACCTTTATGAAGAGCCCATACTGTACCACTGCAGGGAAAAGTCCTCAACTTCTTCCACGTATCCCTATCCCCTGAAGTCTCCCACCAGTCCTTGTCAAAGGCGTCAAGCTCGTCACGCCATCTCTGGCGCGACCGCGACGCCTTACCATTTTGTGGTACCCAACCTTAGCCCACAGGTTATCGCATCCGGCAGACGTGTCCCGTCCAGTCCCATTTAAGCTTGGCGGCAGTTGCAGCTACGTTCGTTATTCCCGTTCTGGAGCGCAGTATTGTGTTTTAGTACAGATGGCGCCTGTTTTAGGCGCTAGTGCGAGAAGTGGCTCATTTTACGTCAGGTCCAAAACTTTGAAGGGCCATCTGTACTAAAATTGTATTTTTAATGCGATCGGTTAATTTCATGCTCTAAATACTACTCCATGCCCGCTGATAAACGAGTTGAGAACATATTGGTATTACAGATTTTTTGTACGAGATTGAGGTAGATATGTAATCTTTCCGGTGGACATGTGAAAGTTAAGTGCTCTAGGACCCTAATTTTCTTGATGGGCGAATACAAACCGATAGATGGCTTCCTGGATCTTAAGAACTATGTAGTCACAACTCAAAACCTTATTTGTATGTCTCAGAACCATTAACTTCTGCAATGTACACAGGAAAGGCGCCCATTTTTGCGAACGCTGTACCACCCATTGGTGAAATTTTCTTTAGGAATAGCAGTGCATGTAATTATAGGAACGGTTCGTGACCCGCCGGTTCAGAGTGACACGTGCAATCTTGCGGTACTGCACCGTATTCCTACAATCCATGTTGATAGAATATCTCATAAGCTAAGGGAAGTATTTTCAATCTTTGAAATACTTATTTAAAGTGATTGCCGTGTGGTGACGGTAGTAAAACACATTTGTCACCACCTCAACTCTTCCTGTGTGTGTCGTAAGAATCTTCTAAGGGATTGATGTGTCACTAAATATTTATTTAGGAATCGAAAAACTTTCAACTCAACTCGCTTGCCCAGCGCAGCGATTATGGGCTACCTCCTAACTCTACGAGTACTCTTACCGGGTAAGGAGAGACCGTTGTCCAGCGATGGACTGCCCAAAAGGCTGATGATGTGATTTAAATTGAAAAATGCGATGGCTTAAATCAGCGTAGTTTTTGGTTAAGATTCAAATATTATGTATTCTCATTTCAGTTCCTTCTTG
>JALPQI010010457.1:0-48400 GCA_025490895.1 Thaumatotibia leucotreta
TCCAGAGAGTATAAGGTTATATACGAATGTTAGTCGTTGAACTTTATTACAATATTATAAATATATTGAAAATTATAGCAACAATTATTGTTATCAGCTATTGTGCACGTGCTGGGGACTATTTCATATATAGGACATTGTACGTAATTTTCGGAATATATCATGTACTGTACAATCTATGTAAAAAAATACTCCAGCCGGCTTCAACTTTAATTAGATGCTCCAGATACCCGGCTTCAAATTTTTTGCGTAAAATCTTAATAAAACAAGGTTTTTTACTGATTCAGCAGAAATTACTAGGTATTCGAAAGTAGTTATATTGATGCTACACTTGAGTGTAGTAATCAAGTTTCTTTTGACCAGTTTTTATTTTTTATTCACGTTGAATAATCAAAGATGTGATATTGTTTCGAAGCCTTAATGTAACACTATTATGTCTTGTACTAAAAGCATTCCTCAAAATAAATGTATCCCTTACATTTACTCACCAGAGACCACCATATCTAAATACGGCAACTTCTCCACAGAGCTGTAGTCAGTCTTCCCTCCACTGTTCTCATGGTCCCTGATCTCTTCCACCAGCCTGGCCTGGATCTCAGGGTTGAGGGCCAGTTCATAGAAGAGGAAGGTCATGGCCGTGGAGACGGTGTCGAAGCCGGCGAGGAGAATCGTGACAGCTTGGCCTATGAGCTCGTTGTCTGACCACACTGATGAAAGAAACACGTCAACCCTTAAATTGGTATTTTTTTAGTCGTGCGTTCTAGCGCCTTGCCATTGAGTAGAGTAGTAAATTCCGTCTTAAAAAAATACATAAATTGGCGTAGAAACTTTAGGTTCATGGGGCCCCAGCGGAAGCAAATTGTTTAGATCGCGAAACGTCTGGTTGACGTAAGTAAAGACTGAAGAGCTGGCGACTTCCTCGCACAACGCATCAGTATTGCGATACAGCGAAGAAATGGCGCCAGCATCCTCGGTACAATGCCAGAAGGGCCAATGTTAGATAAAGGTTAGGTTAAGTAGATTAGTCAGATTTAATCTATGTACCTACATAAATTGTAGTTTTGAAAATAAATATATGATAAAAAGAAAAAAAGTTTGTCGAAGACTATGTTCATTGTGACGAACATTGTCAATTTAAAGGTTAACGCTGAATTTTGAAGTAAAGGAAACGCTGAGTTTTTAACTATAGTTAACGCTAAATTTTGAAGTAAAATTAACGCTGACATTGAAGTAAAGGGACGGAGACAAATCCTTTTGAAGAGAAATTTGCTGACTTTGAAGTTCGCAAACGCCTGTCAAACTAAACAAGAAATACCCATTAAAACCCAGCACACGAATCTCAATTGAGCTTGTCGTGGGAGTAATAAATTGTGTAATATTTTCATTCATTAACCTCTTACTGTGATTTTCATATTTTACAGTGAATCGTCATAATTATCATAATATTGAGTTTGAGTGCCGTGTGGTGACGGCAGTAAAAGAATACACTTGTCACCACCCCAACTCCTCCTGCGGGTGTCGTAAGAGTCGACTAAGGGATTGAAGTGTCACTGACCATTACCTATTTGATATAAGATAGATGATGGCCAGCAGCGCCATCATAGTGGACACATTACTGCGATCGTCAACCCGCTTGCCCAGCGCGGCGATTATGCAATGGTCATTTACCTCCTAATGCGTCTATAGATACTCATAGTTAATAGGAGAGGCCCACGTCCTGCAGTGGACTATCATAGGCTGATGGTGTGGTGTGTGGTGTGAGTTTGAGTCCAGAAAATTTTTGTTTACCTTTTTTAACTTTCACACAACCAGATTGCCGAACTGCAGAAGATCCAGCGCCATTGCTGGAGGTTGCATCAAGCCTGTCTGAAACATTCAATAGATTTTTGTTAAAAGAGTAAATTGGTTGATGATGAATACTATATTATTAAAACTAAGAACGAAGCCATGGTTCCTAAGAACAGATTTCGATATCTCTCATAGTCTGTAACTTCCCCATACAAAGTCAAAGGGCCGGCGGTGGCACTGAAGTATTGAAAAATAAAAGTTCATTGCTTAAAAATGATGCATTTTATTAGTTTTAGATAATATAATCATGTTTAACAGTAGTAACATTTAGGTACTATTTAAGAGCTACACGACCGATATCCCAATGAACGTAATAAAATTTTATTTTTCAAAAAGTGCAAGTTCGATTCCTGGGCCGAGTACACGTATTTTTGTAAGTGTATGAATGCAGTTTTTCTTTTTACTAAAATCGATATCATGGTTTCTAAGACAAGATTTCGCTATCTGTTAAGGTTTCCAAAACCTCCATACTGACCCATTTGGATTTATCATCCAGTTCCTGTATGTTTATGTATCGTTGCTTGGTACCCAATTGAGCTTACCCTAGGACTAGGTCGATTTGTGTAGTATGCCATTATTAATTACATTACGGTAAAATGAGGATTTCCGGATAAGTTGGTATATACACCGGATAGGTAACGAGGCCGGGAATCCGTTTTCAAGCCGAGGCATGAATAGTGCTTTTCTCAAACATAAAAAAAAATACAAAAAAATAATGACAATGTTGTCGAAATTAAAAAAAAGTTACTTTGCAGGGCTAGGCCTGAAAGCCTACTGCGCTCTAAAAGCGATACTTCTGAGTCTATTTTAAGAAACTTAAAAACAATATTTCATTGCATGTTTCAGAAATATTTATTTATTTATTATGACTCACTTTTCCGTGCTTTCATCAGCTCGTCGATGAGGTCCCGGCGCACCACGCCGCGCTCCTCACGGTCCTTAATGGTGCTCAGGAACAGCTGTCTGAAGAACCGCCCCATGGTCGACGTGAATATCGTCACGTTCATAGCCTGACAAAATATAACAACCAATCAACCAACGTACCTAACTAACTGGGCGTTTTCACAAACCGTTGTTGAAATCACCTTGTTATTTAATTCGGACAAGTTTGGGCTTGTTCTACGCAGGATCACGAGCTCTTTCGATTCTAATAGGAGAAAAAAAATGTCCCAAAATGTTTTTCCATTACGATACGGTTTTTTCATAGAAAGCATCAAAGAGTAATAATGAATAAAATAAAAGCTGACTCAGACGATAAATCATATTATCTGGAGTGTCGGAGAATTATGTTAAATTGTATGTCTTTAGGGTAAGATAATAGATGAATAAAGACTACAAACTTCTCCCTACTTCTAATGATTTTCAATTAAAACTCACGCAAATAATTTCCAAAATTACTCGGATAACCCACTAGCACTGAGTAGGTACATTGCATACTTGGCGAATGGATATGGATACATCGCATATTGCATTCATCCATGCTAACCTGGAAGAGCGACAAAGGCGAACCCTTTAAGTCCCAAATAATGCCCTCGGCGGGATTCGAATCCGGAACCTCCAGCTTCGCAGGCAGGGTCACTACCAACTGGGCTACGGAGGCTGACAATTACAATACTGACAATACGGAGGCTGGGCTGTAATGATTTCTGCATTAAAGTGTTTTTACTATAATTACTACTACTACTAGTTATTACTACTATTATAAGACGGATAATTATGGTATTGGTATGGAGATAGTTTAACATCCTAGAAAAAACTGAATATTTTTTATTACAAAAATCGCCTGTGTGTGCAGACTAAATCGCGAATACCAGCTAAATAGTACACATTTACCTAACCCAGGCCAAAAAATTAGAAATCCATAATTCACCAAGGTCAAGTCATAGTCAAACTATGCTTTATTCGAGTAAGCCTTTTCATATCGCATAAGATTTTTATAAGCATTTTCGAATCGTCTGACACAGTAACAAGTGTAACCTTAACAGTGTAAACCTCACTAGTACATTTATTATCTCACACAAACACTTTACTTTAGTTTACATGAACTTCGTGTCTGAAGTGCCCGTCCCGAGCAGGGTCACCGCCTTTTATACCCTCGAGTAGCAATCCCCGATTGGTTTTACCTGGCAGTTACCTTACCCTCATTAATGATTTGCGGCAAGTAGTACTCATATTGTAAGTGGAGGGTAGGCGAGTTGTTACACGAGGAAAAAGAAAAACTACTACCGGTTTCAACCGTACACCACTTTCCTGGGAAGAACCAGTAAGAAACTCACCTTCATCAACCTCGGGAAAGCGCCGTACCCAAAAATCTTGAACAGCTGATTGAAACTAAGGATCGTGAGGTCGTGGGTCATCTTGTAGAACTCGTTGTCCGGCTCAGCGTGGGAGTCTACCTTCAGCCCGAACGCCACTGACGCTATGACGTCATTAGCATGACGGTTCAGCAAATCTCGCACCTCGAAGTCCACGAAATTTTCTGAAACATGTAAATGGTTAACACATCTTTTTGGATTCGCTGTCAGGACTGAAAACTTCGAACCAGGTACCGTAAATTTAAATGAATAAAATAATATTTTATGCTAGTTTTTTTTTTACAATCTAATATTGTAAAAGCGGCAAACGAAGCTGGAAGTTACGGGTTCGAATCCCGGCGAGGGTATTATTTGTGTATTTATTTATCACAAATATTTGTTCCTTGGTCATGGCTGTCTATGTTTATAAGTATCTATATGTATATATCTATTATATTTATATATCGTTGCCTAGTGCCCACATCACAAGCCTTAAGAGCTTACCGTAGGTCAATTTGTGTAAGATGTCCCGAGATATTTATTTATTTTAACTGCTTGGCTGTCATGTTCTCATGGTTCACGAGATACAGCCTGATGACATACATAATGAACAGACAGTTTAGGCTTAGTAATGGCGTTGCGTTTTTGCTCTTCTTCCGGTACGGAACAACCAAAGATATAGATGGAGAGAAATCGTTACGTAGGCTATATTTGCATCATGGCAAGATCAAAATATCAGTTAAATTAAACAGTGAAAAGTCTATTAATTAATGCAAATAAAAGTAATAGTTCTATTCGGTTAAGATAAATAAAATAAAACACAATACCTAACAGTTACGTTACAAATGTGTATGTACTTACGATTGAGTTTGTAAACTCATGCATGGCAACCAACTTTCTTCCACGTGTTAATTTCGTCCGATCCTTTGTTAGTATTTAATTAACGCCACACATCACTATTCCCATAATATTAGGCATCATCATCATCATTGGCCTCTGACATCTATAAAAGATGCTTCAAGCAGCGTCCAAAGAGGTTCGGCACTTACGTGTGTGGCTAGTTAGGCCAATACGGGAGCGACAGCCACGACCGCATAAAGTGCACGTAAATGTCGCACTTGGTGATCCGGGAGGTAAGACTGTGCGCTGGTGTCTTAGTTCCCGTTTGAACGAGAGCAGATCGAACCAAGCGTTATCATGGGACACCACGCCTTCACCTAGAACCCCTCTCCAATGATCTCGGTCTTCGGATGCTTTTTCCCACGTACATGGATCAATTCCGAAAGACACCATATCGCGTTTAGCACTGTCTTTGAAGCGTAACATTGGTCGGCCAACCGGACGCTTGGCGTAGGCAATTTCACTCAGGAGAGTTACACGCGGCAAACGAGAAGGCTCCATCCTTTGCACGTGGCCCAGCCACCGCAACCGCCTTTGTTTCAATACGGCTGTGATACTCGGCATGCGTGCGATGCTAAGCACCTTCTCGTTTGTAACTCGATCCTTCCAAGTGATGCCTAAAATGCGCCTAAGACAGCGCATATGGAAGTTATTTAATTTCCGTTCCTGCTTAGCATACGATGTCCAAGTCTCAGCACCGTACAAGAGTATGGACAAGATGCATGTCTGATATACGATCGTCTTTGTATTTAAAGTCAGGTGTTTATTATTCCATACCCTTGTACTGAGCCTCCCGAACATCGTGGATGCTTTGCCGATGCGAATGTTTATTTCCATATCAAGCGACAAGTTCTGTGATACGGTGGACCCAAGGTAGCAGAACCTATCTACAACTTCCAACGGCGCATCGTTCAACAATACTATTGGGGATTCCTGCACACCTTGCCCCATAACGACCGTCTTCCTAGCATTTATGGACATGCAGAATTGCTTGCACGTGGCGTCGAACTTGTCACCCATTCTCTGAAGCCCCTCTGATGATGATGAAACAAAAGCGGCGTCATCAGCGAACAGCAAACTGTCCACATAAAAGTCTTCTCTATACCTTTTAGACTTTAGGAGTGCGATGTTGAACAGTTTGCCATCAGCTCGAGTGTGAAGGTGTACGCCTTGAGTGGTATCACCAAAAGCAACCTTTAAAAGCACGGAAAAGAAAATTCCGAATAAAGTCGGCGCCAACACGCAACCCTGCCGGACTCCTCTGCGCATGTCAAATGGAGCTGATGCACTGCCATTAAAAATAACCGAACCCTTCATGTCTTGGTGGAAGAGTTCAATTAGCCTTAGTAACTTTGGGGGACAACCAATACTCTGCAAAATCCTGTACAATCCACCTCTGCTCACTGTGTCGAAGGCTTTGTTTAAGTCCACAAATGCCACCAGCAAAGGCGTTTTTTGCTCTCTAGATTTCTCTTGTAATTGACGCAAGGTAAAAATCATGTCCGTCGTGGAGCGCTGTGCACGGAACCCGCACTGCGACTCAGGATACACGCGATCTGCCAGTGTCTGTAGCCTACATAAGATGATTCGACCAAGAAGTTTTCCGGCGATACTCAATAAGGAGATACCACGGTACGAGTCACAGCTGCCACGGTCTCCCTTCCCCTTATAGAGTGTAATGATGTTCGCATCACGCATATCCTGAGGAATGAATTCTTCGATCCAACACTTTACAAAGAAATTGCAAATCAATGGTGCCACACATTGCAGTTTAACGACCTCAGCAAAAATACCATCATTACCTGGACTCTTTCCCACCTTAAGCTGCCTAACAGCGGTATGAAAGTCTTCAATTGTGGGAATACTATCCAATTCAGGCATAACAGGCAGTTTAGGCAGTGACTCAACAGTGTCAGGGTGCAATTCTAGAGGATGGGAATAAAGCTGAGCATAATGTTCTACCCACCGATGGAGTTGGCGATCTGAATCTGTTATGATAGTGCCGTCTGCTTCCTTGAGAAGAGCTGTCTTAGATGGAAGTGGGCCAAGAGCTTTCTTTATTCCTGCATACACGCCCGCGAAATTTCCTGCAGCAGCGCAGTCTTGAATGCTTTTGCACAATTCCAGAAAGTACGAGTTCACGCAGTAGCGTGTATTACGTTGAAGGTCACCTTTGGCCTTGGCTAGGTTTTCGCGTGTTTTATTGCTAGGATTAAGGCGGTGAAGTAATGCAGCCTCCCTTTTGGCGTCCAAGAATGGCTGTAGATGATCTGCGTTCTGCTGGAACCAGTCCGTCCTTGACGGATTTGAATAACCAAATGCCTCTGCCGCCGTGTCCGTAAGGAGACATTTCAGTTTGTGCCATTCTTCGCTAGCGCCCATGCTCGAGTCCCAGTCCGCTGTTTGACTGCGGATAAGTTTACTAAAGGATTCGATCATCTCAGTACTTTTTGCAGTTGGAAGTTTTAACTTTTTGCGGCCGACGGTGTAAGCTGAGTGAATCCTTTTGGCGATGAAGGCAGCAGTAGTAATTACGATCGAGTGGTCTGTGTCGCAATCCGCACTATGGAAAGTACGTGTATGAAGTATGTCGCGTAGATCCTTTTTCCTCGTAAGTATGACGTCCAGCTGGTGCCAATGGCCAGACCGAGGATGCTTCCATGAAACTTTCCTTATAAGTTTACCCTTGAAGAAGGTGTTTGTCACGCAAAGTAAGTTCTGAGAACAGAATTCTAGGAGCCTCTGTCCGTTCTCGTTGATATTCCCTATGCCGTGATTACCTAAACACTCAGGCCAAGCGGATCGTGACTGTCCCACTCGAGCATTAAAATCACCAAGGATTAAAAGACGGTCTCCTTTGCGAACTTGGTGCACAGTTTCGGTTAGCAGATCGTAGAACTGGTCCTTAGATTCCTGGGATGACATCAGCGTAGGAGCATAAGCGGCGATCAGGGTAATAAACCCACAGGCTGAGTTTATGCGGCAAGTCATAATACGCTCCGACACTCCCTTTGGAGTCTCTGCGGCAAGTAGCAAGTTGTTTCTAATTGCAAACCCTACTCCATGTTGTCGTGGCTCTGTTGCTGCTTTACCTTTCCAGTAAAATGTGTAATTTGACTCACGCAGGGATCCTTCGTCGGGTAGTCTGGTTTCTTGAAAAGCAGCTATAGAAACATTCAGCCTTGTTAATTCTGCATCAATTACTGCGGTCTTACGAAGAGTTTGCTCGCTGTCAGGGCTTCCGTCGGCGTCAGGGAAGCCTGTCCTCATCGTACGGACATTCCATGTCCCAATGCGCATGGATTCGCGGTGTTGAATATTTTTATTTTTCTTTGTATTTTTAGTCGCAGGTGAAATCGTTAACGGCGCCGACTGTCTAGCATTGCTAGTGCTTCTATCACCCAATAGAAACAAGTCAGTACCGAGACGGACAGGTACCTAACTGACCGGGGGCTGCCCGGCTTGAAGCGGGCGGTAACTTGTCAGTGAGCCTACGATGGACTCTCCCACTGTCGAGAGTGACCCCTGGCGTCCGCGCTAACGTCTATCTGCTTGGACTTAGAACCGGTAACTGCCACTCTCCGTGTTGTTTTCCACTCAGCAAGCTGAAATGGGTGAAGTGACCTCTCCACGGACGCTGCATCGCCTGGGACGCATGTAAGATAATGCAGGCATGCCCAAAACCCACACCACTCTCTCGACCTCACCGACGGGGCCCACAGGAATGACGAGTCAGTACGTGCGGAGTCGGTTCGGTTGCAGGTGCATGACGGCTGGCACCGAGCCGGGTTTATTTCGAGTTTGCCTTCTCTGAAGCTGACTTTTTGCTTCGGCTGAGAGGCTGGATTGTCAGTAATTCCCTTAGTCGACTCTTACGACACCCACGGGGATGAGAGGGGCGGTGATTTAAGTATTCTTACTCCGTCACCGCACGGACTAAGAATACTTAAATCACATACATAATATTAGGCAATAAGTACCTAAATACAATAAATATGTTCTGGGCTTGCAACGTATAGATGTGTAACCGAGTTGTAGAATGACAACGAGATAATGTTGTATTAAATATAATCGTTTTAAAATGTAGGGCATCTTTAAAACATGAAACAGACAAGTATAATAGTACAATAAAAAAAAGTAAGCCGCCTATCCAAAGAAGTCGTATTCAAGTAACTGGCTAATTATCTATTCCTCGTTAACGGTCACACAACAAGTATCTCACATAACCAAGTTGAAAAAAAGTAAGAAGGAATCCATTTGATTTTCACTTGGTTTTAGTCCAAATGCTTTATTTATTTGATCGAATTGAGATACTTGTAATGTATTTTTTCAAATAACTAAAAAACGAAAAACACGAAAATTAAAATACAGAAATATGTATTTTAAGACAAGGAATTTTATGGGTTAATAACAGAAAATGGCCAAAAATGGACATACTTGTTTATAATTTTGAGCAGCTGAGCTTACTGAGACATTATTCCTTAATCTCATGTAATCTTAGAATATGTATTTGTAAAAAACGGTTTTTTTTACTTACTTCCATCCATTTTCTTCTCAATGCACTTGATCGTCTGTTCCCCGACGGCCTTTATGAATGGGACCATATCCTTCAGCTTGGAGATGGTGAATGCTGGGCTCAGCGTTGCTCTCATGTCTTTCCATTTTTGACCTGAACCATCAAATAGTTCAGTGAGTACATTTAAAACCAGCATTCATTCAATATGGCAATTCACACATCGACCATAAAATTCGACGTAGTTATGCCAAAGGGAACCAACCCACAAGCAATTTTCATTCTAATTAACACCATAAATCAAATAAACAAGTCAATCTTTGAAATGACAAATCCATGTGGGTTGGTTCCTTTTTGCATAACTACGTCCAATTGTTTTTCATAATGTGTTGGTTTTATTATACGCCGCGAAGTGACAGCAGTAAAAATACATTTGCCACCACAGCGTCGTTAAGAGTCAACTTTATAGAAGATTGATGATGGCAGCAGCATCAAAATAGTGGACACAATCTGCGATCGCTAACCCGCTTGTGTTTCAATTATGGGCATTTACCTTCTAAATGCGTGGATACGCGTAGTTAATAAGAGAGGCCTACGTCCAGCAGTGGACTGAGAGCGGCTGACGACGTATGTTGGTTTTATTTGATAATCTTTTAAACTGTGAAATCTTTCAAAACTTTGAAAATCATTGTATTAGGCCCACTTTTCTACTACTTTATGGGCGGATTTTGTTGTAGTTTTATCAAATTTTCCAAATTCGGATGTTTTCATATTTTTTTTACTCAGAATCGCGAGTTGTTTCGATCCTCATTAGCAGAAAAAAGTGTCCCGAAAATTCCATACATTTTTTTGTCTTCCACTGAGTTACGGTCGAAGAAAGTGTATGAAAAATAGTAACTCAAGACATTTTTTGGAACACTTTTTATTTCTATCAGGATCGAAAGAGCTCGTGATTCTGAGTAGAAAAAATGCAAAAAGTCCAAATTTGGGAAATTTTAAAAAACTACAAAAAAAATAAAAATCCGCGCTTATATCGCAGCTTCTAGAAGTACGGAAGGAGAAACATTGACCTACCCTTCATAGAGAAGAGATTGGTTCCAATGAGAGGATCCATGTTCTCAGAGACGAAGTCCCGGTGATCCATAAAGCTTTCGAAGTCGGTCGTCGATATACTCTTCATCAGGTCCACGTCTCTCAAGATGATATCCGTTTTAAGGAACTGGTAGTGTCCAATAAACCTGCGAATGAAATAAATAAATAAATATCTTGGGACATCTTACAGAAATCGACCTAGTCCCAGGGTAAGCTCAATTAAGGCTTGTGATGTACCAGGCGACGATAAATATAATAGATAGATACATATAGATACTTTAAATACGTAGACAGCCATGACCAAGGAACAAATATTTGTGATAAATAAATACACAAATAATGCCCTCGCCGGGATTCGAACCCGGAACCTCCAGATTTGTAGGCAGAATAACTACCAGCTATGCTAGGGAGGCTGAAATAAATGGCGAAGTGATTCAATGAGGATAATGAATGCAGTTAAATAAATTGTTTCACATTATGCATGACATAATACATGAAGGCCGTTGGTCGTATGGTGAAGCAGTAAGAATACATTTGTCATCACCCGAACTCCTGCGGGTGTGGTAAGAGCCGACTAAGGGATTGAAGTGTCACTGACCATTATTTGAGAAAAGATTGATGATGGGCAGCAGCGTCATCATAGTGGACACATTACTGCGATCACCAACCCGTTTGCCCAGCGTGGCGATTATGGGCATTTACCTCCTAATGCATCTATACGCATAGCTAATAGGAGAGGCCTACGTCCAGCAGTGACCTATCATAGGCTGATGATGATGAATACATGAAGAAATTCCTATTAGAATAGCAATTTTTGTACAGAAGTTTTACTTAATAAACTAGATCGTTTTGGCAGTCCGAAAAAAGTGTTGATTTGGCTTGCCATTCATCATGACTGTTATACGACTTAATAGGATATTATTATGTGAAGTTGAAGGTACCGGGTCCGAATTCCAATGAAGTAGGTATGTCCTTGAATATTTATCACAATTGTATTTGTACAGTCATGATAGCTTGCTATATGTATATACAGGATGATTCAAGAATACAATTTCTCGTTTTTTTATCTTTATTGAACAAAATAAAAAAAACTCAAAAGGCGAACTTAATGCCATAAGGCATTAAATAGACCAGTCAACCTAGAGGAAAAATAGAAAGTTATAGGCAGTGCATTTAACAAAAAAATTACAAAGAGAAGGTAATTTAAACAAAGCATATTCTCATAAACAAATATAATACTAAGAATACTAAAATACACATAATATATTAAAAATACTTTAATAAAATAGTTTTATTAGCTTTAATAAATAATAACTATATACCCAATAAAATTAATGAAAGTAACCCAGCGTGACCGTCCCTCTAGCACTCTGTTTACTCCTGCTCATGGCTAAAGAATCGTATTGTATACAAAAAAGTATTGTCATAAGTCATAATGACAATAATTTTTAGTGAAAAATGTCAGTACGTCTGAATCTTATCCAAATCCAGATAATTTCTTACTGTAAGGCTGCGGCTCCATTGAGGCGGAGAGGAGCGGAGATGTGCAAAATTGGCCAATGAGACCACATCACAGTGTTTCGAATTTTGAATTTGGAGAATGTAATTGGTTGATTTCGCACATCTCCGCTCCTCTCCGCCTCAATGGAACCGCAGCCTCAATGCGGTCAGAAATACGTGATTTAAATTTTTGGGAATATTAACAGCCACAACTTATAAAGGTTCGATTGCTAATAAATCGCACCTTTAGAATGAAAGTGACCTAATTTAAAAATTTTGGAATTATAATTATGTACACTTAATTAAAAACACCTGAAAGCTTAACATTCCTAATTCGAAAATTTTGGATTAGGTCACTTTTATTCTAAAGGTGCGAAATATATACAAAGTTAAGACCTAATTAAAACAAAAATCACGTTCGCGTCAATTCTGCTACGAAAGGTAGTTATACAAACTATATGCTATACTCTGTTCAACAACTTTCGGTTGTAGTAAAAGGGGGCAAAATGAAAAGATGTACGAATTTTTGACCGCACAAAGAAAATTTGAATTTTTCGCCCATTTACAGTCATGAAAGTTGTCACATTAAATTTTATTCGTAACATTAAAATATGACGTTAATAGTACATTACTATAGAGGACGGGAAACGAAGGGTTACAGGCCAAGTAGATATATCTGGCCGAAGGAACTGAGGCCAGAATAGATTGGGAAACGCGGCCTGTAACCCTGTTTCTCGCCGAGATTTGTATAGTGCTTTTCTCAAACTTGCCATGAAATAAAACGAACTAATTTCGCCCGAACCATACTATTTAATTTGTAAATATACCAATAGTACAGTATCGTATAACATTAAAAAAACATGCGCGCCTGACTTTTTTTTAAATCTGTTTCAGGTATTCGTTTACCTGGTGGTATAGACATTAGTTCTAAGGTTTTTTTTTCTGTGGCTGAATGTCAAGACCTAGTGTCACAATTTGACGTTTCAAAACAAAAGCCAGTCTGTTTGCAGTCCTAGGTGTGAAATAAATACATGAAATCTCTTTACATATCATCTTAGCATATGACACCGGATACATAGTATTTCCGGGTTTAAGTTAAAGTAAGTAACATCAACATTCCGTAGCAAGTTTGAGAAAATTTAGTTTTCAGTAAAAGCCTTTAATTATACATGTACAATTTTATTACCATCGACCCATATATCATCGGTGATTATAGTACAGTCAAAGACAAAATAAGGTGTACACAAAAATGTTCAAAAATATGTCCCATTGCACTCTAATTCTGTGTAATAAGAACGTCGTAACATATTTATGTGCGGATTCTTTCGACACTTATTTTTGCACTTAACTGTACCTACACCGCAAGGTTTAATTGAGGATATCGTGGGACTGTACGAAAATGTCATATTTATGTCACTTAGAAAAAAAAAACTATGTACCTACCTTTCATCAGGAAACGCCCGATACTCCTCATCGCAAGCATGGACGAAGTGCTTCTTCCCAAACACAACCGGCGCCATGTTGCCCAACAGTGGGACCGGCTTGAGGTGCTTAAGTCCACGGGCCTTCAGTCGCGAGTACACGTGCCCGATGTATAGGGCGAGGACTGTTACCAACACGAGAATGCTAGCGAGGAGGATCATCTGAAAATTTGTCATAATAAACAGTTGGTGACAAGCCGTGTGGCGACGACGGATACATTTGTCACCACCCCAACTCCTCCCGCGGGTGTCGTAAGAGTCGACTAAGGGATTGAAGTGTCACTGATCATTATCAGATAAAAGATTGATGATGGGCCGCAGCGTCATCATAATGGAATGGACACATTACTGCGATCGCCAATCCGCTTGCCCAGCGTGGCGATTATGGGCATTTACCTCCTAATGCGTCTATAAGCATTGTTAAGAGGTGAGGCCTACGTCCAGCAGTGGACTATCATAGGCTGATGATGATGAAACAGTTATTTACAATGTGGAAATATATCTTTTTTGATACATTATGTTAATAAATTTAATTAAATAAATAGATTACAAAAAAACTAAATTCTGTTTGGCTTTCAACCTCTGTAGTTAGTTGGTTACAACCCTGCTTACGAAGCTGGAGGTTCCGGGTTCAATCCCAGGCGAGGGCATTTGTTGTGTGATAAATGATTATGAGATTATGACTAAATGTAAACACAATTATTTATATTCTTGAACGGTTATCTTAGAAAATATTGACTTTAGAAATAAACTGTCTTTTGAGACGCTTATTCTTTTTGAAAGACCTACTGAGCTATAAAGGTACCGGGCTTACTATAGAACCCTAAAAAGTGCACCCTGACAAAAACTTGTGTACATAAACCTATTCAATTTCATCAGCCTCTCTTCATCATCAGTACTGACTCAGCCCGTGGGTCCAGTAAACCCTCAATCCGTTGACTGGTCATCTGAGACCGTGGGTCGAGTAGACCCTCAATTAGTAGAGAGTGGTCTTTTGAGCCCGCGGGCTGAGTTGGGTCGAGTAACACACAAAAAAAACTATATGGGGTCAATGAGACGATATTTTGGTGAGCCCTGTTGCCCACAGAATTGTAGAATTATGAAAACTTACCTCGACTGTTTTTGTTTCACACGTGGTTTACTATTATTGAATGTTCGATCATTCCTATTCCAAGCATTGTCTTTTGTATTCCATTTTCACGTCATTTTTACTGTAAAATATACAATAACTAAATTATTAAAATTACGTGCAGTGGCTTTAGGGAGGTGGCCGACGAAAAGGAAGTCTACCTTCAATTTTTTTGTAAATTTTGCTGTCTGTTTGAGGGTAGTTACATTTTTATATGCTGTCTGTAGCTTTAGCACATCTTGTTTGACAACAACTTGCTGCCACCCGTCCACCCGTCTTGTTTCGATTCGATTAAAAAGAGGCATTTAACTACCCGCGAGAAATCCGCGTGTTGATGTCTGAAGAAAAGTTGAAGTTGTCTGACAAGAAGTTGAAGACTGACTTGATAAGTTGCTGATTTCTAAGAGTGAACTTTTGACAATTATAGATTCACCATTTTTCCAATGGCCGTGTGGTGACGGCAGAAAGAATACATTTGTCACCACCCCAACTCCTCCTGCGGGTGTCGTAAGAGTCGACTAAGGGATTGAAGTGTCACTGACGATACTTTATTAAATTCATAGTGGACACATTACTGCGATCGCCAATCCGCTTATCCAGCGTGGCGATTATGGGCATTTACCTCCTAATGCGTCTATACGTATAGTTAATAGGAGAGGCCTACGTCCAGCAGTGGACTATCATAGGCTGATGATGATGATGATTTTTACAATACTCTTAAATGCGTCTATACGTATAGTTAATAGGAGAGGCCTACGTCCAGCAGTGGACTGAGATAGGCTGATGATGCGATGTGATGTGACACATCACACACAATTTTCTTTTTAGCAATATTTCATGCTTTCAGATCGACAGTGTCAGACAATACATACCATATTGTTTTTCTTGGTTTATAAATTAATGACTTGACAAGTCACAATCTCCAGTAGGGTATCGCATGGAGGATTTTTTTATTGTGTATTTTAATTTTTGCCTCAGATCATTTTAAGCTCCATGGGCATTTACCTCCTAATGCGTTTATACGCATAGTTAATAGGAGAGGCCTACGTCCAGCAGTGGACTATCATAGGCTGATGAGGATGATGATGATGATCTTAAATACTCGTTTTCTTATAGCAGGTCAACAGGTCTTCAGACAGACAAATAAGAGGTAATTAATGAAATAAGAATATAAATCATGAAAAAAGTTTTAATATTAATGCTAAAACACTACATCTAAACTATACTTTACTCATTTCATTTATCAACTAACAAATCAACAACTCATATTTAATAAAACATGATTATTTAAAACAATTTATAAATGCATTAGGCCGGTACAGCTTAATTATTAAAAACTATTTAAGCGTTAATAACTAAAATAATCGTACCTTAATTTATATAATAAATCAAGGTTGACGAGATAGAAATAATAAAAAATAGTACATCTTTAACCCTTCACGTAGCAATCCATTCCATTGAAGATATGATAGTCCCCACCAAAGGCGAGTAAGCGAGCTCAGACTGTTTTCTCGTGCAAAAAACGTACAAAAGGTATAGATTCCGTATTAATAAAATTAACAAATGCAGTTAAGTTAATCGCAGAGTGTTCACAGTACTATTAGAAAATTCACTCGCTGGTGCATTTCCCAAAAAAAATTGTCAGGAACGTGACGGCTATGACAGTTACCCATAGAAATACATGGAACGAGAATTGTCTATAAATATAAACGGTTAAAAAATTAGGATACTGTAAAAATTGTATTTTGTCGGAGATAATGCAATATCGCGTATCTAACACGTCAATAAGATTCTTATTTCAAACATACTTCTACGGAAACTAATCTTTATCTGCATGTGTTAGTTGGACATTTTAACTTCTAGGGACACCCATTTAGCTTAACTCTCACAAAACTTTAACTTCGATGTCAGCTTTGTAACGACAGTTAAGCATGAAATATTAACGTAAATCCACCTTATTCGTGTTTTTATATTGCAGATACGCGTATTCTTTCTGGATTAAATGATAAAAAAATATTTTTGTTAACATTTAATGCTTAGTTGTCATTACAAAGCTGACATCGAAGTTAACTCTTTTGTGAGAGCTAATTGGGTGTCCCTAGAAGTGAAAATGCCCAGTTACGCGGTATTGTAATATCCCCGTAGATTTGTAAATTTCTTTGAAGAACGGCGTCATGTAGGTACAGTCGATTTAATTTCCTACCCATTTCGTACCTTGTCACAGTGACAATCAATATGAAACTGCTAGGACTGTCATATTAGAGCTACTATAACAAGGTACGAAATGGGTAGGAAATTAAATTCCTCGACTGTACCCGCCATTCTCGTGGAATGCTCCTGCTCTCTGCTTTTTCATTGCCCTTCCCACCAAAGGCAAGAAGCCCTACCGTGATGTCCAAAATCCGCATCGAGGATTTTGTCTCTGTCACACCTTTGTTGGAGTGTCAAAGACAAAGCCTCGAAATTTGCGGACTCCGAAGTTTGCGGTAACTGAAAGCCTGGCCTGTTACCGCCAACTACAAAATCCGCAAATTCGGAGATTTTTCTCTGTCACTCTAAAGGTGCATTCAGACCAAAAGAGCATTCGCTGTTCTATACCCCGCTCTACGGAATCAACCCATCACGTTTTGTGTAACGATCGAATTTCGCAGAGTGGGAGGTTAGAATAGCAAATTTTCGCTTGGTCTGAATGCACTTTAATGACCCAGCTCACCCCCGCCGAGCATTGATAATGACGCTTTTTTTTAATCTTTATTAATTAAAGGGGTTTTATCATGTTTGATAATGCCAACCCCATCGTTACATGACATGTATTCACCTTCTTTGACAACCTAAATTAACAAGCGCGTATAAATCTATGGCTGCTTTTGACAATGGATGCGCTAGGATACTATTACAAGCACCAATTTTATGAATGTTTACTTTACTGTTTAATGACGCTTTCATTGGTGTGACATGAACAAATTCCCTAAATTCACGAGCTTCGGTATTCGCGGTAGCAAACCTGGGTGCTTAGCCAAGTTGCCAATCGCTAGCGCTTGCTAGCGCATCGTAGTTTTCCCTCTTTGTCGCATTAATATGAAGGAGTGACAGAGAGGGAAAACTACGATGCGCTAGCTAGCGCTAGCGATTGGCAACTTGGCTACGCATCCTGAAGGATAGTCCTACAGAAGGGTATTGATGCCTCAACTTGTCAGTTATTAGTTCTGGTCTTCAAGCGAATCCAGCAGTCGTCCTTCATGCGGAGATTGATCAGGTTGACGGGAGCCAACTCGACCGGGACCTTGGTCATCTGGCACGG
Organism: Thaumatotibia leucotreta; assembly: GCA_025490895.1. Classification (NCBI taxonomy): domain Eukaryota; kingdom Metazoa; phylum Arthropoda; class Insecta; order Lepidoptera; family Tortricidae; genus Thaumatotibia; species Thaumatotibia leucotreta. Next base: position 18,059 of record JALPQI010010457.1, read on the forward strand.
CTCCAGCTCGAACTGCTGGAGCAACTGGTACGTCATCACCTTGATCTCGCAGAGGGCAAAGAGGAATCCTGGAAAAAGACCTTTTGAAGACTTCATCATCATCAGCCTATGTTAGTCCACTGTTGGATGTAGGCCTCTCCTATTAACTATCCGTATAGACGCATTAGGAGGTAAATGCCCATAATCGCCACGCTGGGCAAGCGGATTGGCGATCGCAGTAATGTGTCCACTATGATGACGCTGCTGCCCATCATCAATCTTGTAAAATGGTCAGTGACACTTCAATCCCTTAGTCGACTTTTACGACACCCACAGGAGGAGTTGGGGTGATGACAAATGTATTCTTACTGCCGTCACCACACGGCCCAGAAAATGTGCAGGGTAGGTAAATTCTGGAAATTCTGCTTTCCTATGCGGCTCCGTTGTTTAGTAAATTAGTATGTGTTTTACTATATCTATGTAATGTATAGCTATAAATGGTCGATGGGATGGAAAAGTGCTCGAGTGGAGACCAGGGCTAGGCAAACGCAGCGTAAGACGTCCACCCACATGATGGACAGACGACCTTATGAAGGTCGCCGGGACTCGCTGGATGCAGGTCACATCTAACCGGTACATGTGGAGGTCCAGAGGGGAGGCCTATGTTCAGCAGTGGACGTCTTATGGCTGAGATGATGATGATGATTAAAACATTATTTGAATACACGTTTTATCATTCTGTTGATTATAATAAAAATATTTTAGGGTTTTTCAGAAACAAAAACCGTGGAAACTCGGTCGTGTCCAAAAATATAATAACGGTTGCGACCGTTGTAATTCGAACATACTGGGTACTTTCTTTAATAATTTCATCCAGTGATCATAATGACGAGTCTAACGACTTTGAACTTGATAGAATTACTTCGTTTCGTTCCCAAGATCAAGAATTTATTGAAATAATATTGATGATGGCCAGCATAATGTATCGATCGCCAATCCGCATACTTAGCGTGGCAATTATATAGGCATTTACCTGCCAACACATTCATACGCATAGTTTATAGGACAGGCCTACGTCCAGCAGTGGACTGAGATAAGCTGATGATTAGGGATCGGAATTTGGTTAAAGTTTTAACAAAAACTTGTCACGTGAATGCAAGCACATACATCCATACAGTCATACATACCTACAAACCCAAACATTACAAATTCAAGATTTCGAGATATACCTAAGCAAGAAAATTGAATGCAAATTTTTATATAATATTCGAATTTTTCTTGGCTAAAGATTTCTTGGCTAAAATAGGACAATTTACAAGTGTTTCACGCACAGTTTCGATCACCACTGGTGATGATATGTCATAGATAAATATTATCAAACCGAAATCAGAAAAGGAATTGAAAGTACTATCGACACAACAAATGACACATCATTTACCAAGAAAAGAGTTGTTGATGACTAATTAATCTACTGTCTGTAAGTCTCTGCACTTAAACTATGAATATAATTATGAATATATCTTAGATTGACTTATACGCTGTTGTTTCAACAGTACTTTCGAATCCCTTTCTAATCGCGGTTTGTTCATGTCGTTGAGTCTGTAATGCATTTCCATACCAAGGCACCTTCGAGGGCCAAGTCCGAACGGCATGTAGTAGGACGCGATTGAAGGCCTGTTCTCCGCGGAGAAGCGCTCAGGGTCGAACCTAGATGGCTCCGGGAAAAACCGAGGGTCGTTGTGGATGGAGTATATTGGCAGGAAGACTGCTTCGCCCTTTTGGATCTGTAAAAAGAAATCAATCACTTGACGAGCTGGTTGCCAATCAGTGGCGTAGCTACTGTAAAGGTATTAAACCTTTACAGTCTATTTCACATGACGAAGGGGGCTGGCATGATATAGAATTCAACTTTAGAATGCTTGCCGTCTCTGTCATGTAGAAGAATCTAGAAAGGAGTTCAGTTGAATTTGTATCGCTATAATGTAGAAAAGAAAAAAATACTATCGAGGAAGCCCAATTGTTTGATTTGCTGAAGTCTTCCCACACTACCTTGGGTGGCACCCGGTGCGAAATTAGAAAGCTAGTGCTACTGGAGGAATCCCCGAAAAATATTTTTTGTGCTAAAGATTCAGGTATTTTTGCGAGACCAGGTAAGTGCCACCCCAAAAAAGGTTACAACCCGCCCCCACTTACTACGCCACTGTTTCCAATATAAAAGAGGAAATATTTGTAATTATTATCCTGTCAATCATCATCGTGACAATGATGATTGACTAGTATCTGTTAAACCGATAGCTTTAAAAATTTTGTTATGTGAAAAGTTTTATAGTAATCAACTTAGTAAGTATGCCAAGTGTGATTGGTACAACCTTCTCAAATACGGTATTATAATTATATTGCTGAAGAAAAGAGCGGCATGTACCAGACCAGGGCATGCTGTACAACATTTGAGGGTAGTACGACAGTTCAATGGGGACGCAAAGAGTTTTTAGCTGTGATAAACTATGACTATAAATAAAAATTGGCTAAGTAAGCAAGCTTGTTTGTCTCGTACAACCGAACTTCAGTTTTTTTTTTCTAATTTAATGTAGCATACTGCTGGTAGTTCATTATTTTAAGCGATTTGTTTATATTTTGTGGAAGAATTATTTTTTTTTATTAAATATTCTTGAGTTGTATTTTTTAGTGTTTTTTTAAGTATCTTTAGAGTGGCTGAGTGGTTTAGGCAAAGCCAAAGCTACGGACATGGGGTCAAATTCCACCTTTGCAATTGGCAAATTTCAGTATTTTTCCTTTGTCATAAAATTAAAAGCCAAAAGAATGCAATTCATATAAATCTATTAAAAAATGCAATAACGACTTACAGTGAAATCTCTGGCAGCGTGGGGGTTGGGTCTGCCAATGTTATATTTCCTGGTGCAAGCCCTTTGTACGCCGCCTGTGACGGGCCATTTCCGCAGCAGTTCTGAAAATTATAATAATTATATCCCCCATATTCATAAACGTCTACTTATTTAGCTGGAAGGCTCAAAGTCACCCAAGGGGCAATGGAGAGGGCTATGCTAGAAGTCTCTCTGCGAGATTGTATTAGAAATAAGGCCATCCGCAGTACAACCAAAGTAACCGATATAGCTCTCCGAATCGCTAAATTGGAGGGGCAGTGTGTGGGGTAGCGTGGCACATTGGTTCTCGAGTGGCAGCCACGTACCTTAAGGCATAGGAAGGCCCCCCACAATATGAACTGATGACCTAGTGAAAATCGCAGGAGTCCGCTGGATGCGGGTGGTGCAGGACCGGCCATTGTGGCAATCTTTGGGGGTGGCCTATGTTCAGCATGATGATGATGAACTTAGCTAGCCAATTAGTATCGGTTTATCCTTTTCGGTCTCAAAATGCTTACAAAACCGAAAGGGACAAACGTATCAATGGAATTATGATTACGGTGCCGGTGGTGAATATTCACACGGCGCTCTTACCAGATACGACCATATCCAAATAAGGCAACTCCATCAAAGAGTTGTAATCAAACTGCCCGGTGCTCTTATGGACCCTGATCTCATCTACCAGTCTCTCCTGGACCTCAGGGTTGAGGGCCAGTTCGTAGAGCAGGAAGGTCATGGCCGTAGAGACCGTGTCGAAGCCAGCGAAGAAGAACATGGTGGTTTGAGCGACGAGCTCGTTTTCTGTCCATTCTGAGGAAAATATAATACAATATTGGTTTGTTGAGAATGAATTTCAGTTTTTTTTTTCTAATTTAACGTCTAATGTCTGGTCTAGCATCTGGTCTAGCATCTGGTAGTGTGTCAGCTCCTCAGACTGAGCAGGTGAGGCAGAGACCGAAGCGTGAAACCACTAAGCCTCGCTCATAGACCTTTGTGTGAACCCCGTTTTGTGCTTCTCTGCGTGTTCGTGTTATAGTTTTCCTTTTTAATTTTGTCGTATAACACTACTATTTCTTTCTACCCATTTTTATTTTTACTAGTAATGTGTAATATTGTTCGTATAACACGTTCTAGCAATTTGTTAATGTCAAGATAACTTGTCAAATGGCATTGAATCCGAAACGTCATCTCGACAGTTTGACGTATGTGTTAGTGTTGCCACTTACAAATTATGCGTTTTGTTTTTGTATTCTGATATAGATTCGATACTGGTAATTGTAATTGTGTGTAACTATTTTGTTTTGTAAATTGTTTTCTCTACCTACGCTGGTGGGTAGTGGTATAAAAACAAGTTTATTTATTAGTTTAGTTTTAAAGTATTTATTTTACTGTATTATATTTATGAATCTGCTAGACAACAGTAATAATAGCTTAAGTGATGACAGTTATGTATCTTTTTCTTCCGATGATGTATCTGATGACAGTTTTAAGAGTTTGCCACAATCACTTCATGATTTACTAAATTTAGAATTCGAAAATGTTAGTAATAACCTAAATGTGGTTCACATTAACGCACAGAGTATCCCAGCACATTACACTGACCTCATGGCTACTTTCGATTTACATAATGTTCATGCGGTCCTTGTGTCGGAGTCGTGGCTTAAACCTTGCCTCCCTTCCACGTCCTTTTCTTTGCCTGGTTTCCATTTAATTCGTAATGATCGCGTCGGAAGGGGTGGCGGTGGAGTTGCTGTTTATCTTCGCTCCCATATACCCTATTCTGTTGTATGTATGTCTGGTCAATCGCCTTCTTCTGATAGTGCAGAATATCTTTTCCTTGAGATAACTCTTTCTTTTACTAAAGTTCTTCTTGGTGTTTTCTATTCTCCTTCCCTTCATGTAAATTTTTTTCCTACATTAGAAAAGCTCCTAGAAGATTTTGTTCCCTCCTTTGATCATCATATTATTATGGGTGATTTTAATACGTGCCTCCTAAAAGATGATCATCGTGCTCGGAATTTTAAATCACTAGTTCACGCATGTCAGATGAGCATTCTCCCTTCCCATGCAACGCATCACTTTCCGAACTGCACTCCTTCACTCCTGGATCTTACTCTTACCTCTTCTACCTCGTTTGTCGCTAAGCACGGCCAACTCCCCGCGGATGCTTTCTCATACCATGACTTGCTTTTCGTGTCCTACAAAGTGAAACCTCCTAAGCCGAAGGTTAAAGTCCTTTTACAGCGCAGTTTTGGTCGAATGAATGTGGAAAAGCTCCGTAGTGACGCGGCTGAAATTGACTGGGGTGTAATTTCCATAGCTGCCACAGTTGATGAGCAGATTTCAATTTTTAACTCCCTTCTGATCCAACTTTATGATATACATGCCCCAGTCCGCTCCGTTAAAATTAAACATCTTCCTGCTCCTTGGCTCACTGAGGATATTAAGGACTTACTCAGTAAAAAGAGTCAAGCTAGGGCTAAGTATAAGCGTAACCCCTCTGATATCAACAAAGCTCGATATATCACCCTACGCAATCGCTGTAGCACCATTTGTCGTGATGCTCAGAGGCGACATATACATAAGTCAGTAGAGAATGGAGACCCTGCGAAAGTATGGAAGTTTCTCAAGTCGCTTGGAGTCGGTAAGAATCAATTTAATTCCTGCCCTAAAGATGTAGATTTCGACCAGCTTAATCAGCACTTCGCCACTTCTGCCACATTTGGTGGCCCTGCTAAGGTTAAGACCCTTCAGAATCTCTCCTCACTTACCACTCCAGACTTTCTTCCTTTTTCTTTTACTTCATTTACTGATAGTGATGTTAGGAGGAGTATACTGTCCATAACGTCGAATGCCGTCGGTGTTGATTGCGTTAGCCGTAACATGATTCTCCCTCTCCTTGACCTGCTTGTCCCCATAATTTCCTCTATTCTCAATAAATCTATATTTTCGAATTCATTCCCTTCCCTTTGGAAGGATGCCCATATAGTCCCGATTCCCAAAAAATCAAATCCTTCCTCTCTCTCTGAGTATCGTCCTATCTCCATCCTTCCTTTTCTTTCTAAAGTCCTCGAGCGGCTTGTTCACCAACAGTTGACATCGTTCCTAAATAAAAACGATCTCCTTAACCCGTTCCAATCTGGCTTCCGTTCCGGTCATAGTACGGCTACCGCTCTCGTTAAGATTACTGACGACATCCGGGCTGGGATGAATAATCGGAAGCTTACTGTGTTGACATTGTTAGATTTTAGCAATGCTTTCAACACCGTAGATTTTGATATTCTACTCGGGGTATTACGTTCTCTCAACATATCTCCTGCTGTAATTGAATGGTTTCGTAGCTATCTCAATGGCCGTCGGCAGCGTATAAAGGTGGATGATTCTTGTTCTTCCTGGTGTGGCACGCTAGCCGGTGTTCCACAGGGCGGTGTGTTATCTCCTTTACTATTCTCTATATTTATTAATTCTATTACTCATAATCTCTCTTCTCACTATCATCTTTATGCCGACGACCTTCAGGTTTATGCGCAGGGTGATGTTACTAGTCTCCCGTCAGTAATCAGGATGGTGAATGATGACTTGGAGGGCATTCACAACTGGAGTCGTAGTTTTGGGCTCGTTGTTAATCCATCAAAAACTCAGGCTATCGTAATTGGCAGTTCTACGATGATTTCTAGAATTGACTTCAATAATTTAGATCCTATCTGTTTCAATGGCGTCCTTATTCCTTATTCGCATCAGGTGAAGAATCTGGGGATTATTATTGATAGAACTTTATCTTGGGTACCTCAAGTGAGCGAAGTTAGTAGGAAGATGTTTGTCACTGTTAATTCCTTGAGGAGACTTCGTAATTTTCTTCCTATTCCGACCAAAATCGCGCTTTCCCAGACGCTTTTGCACCCTATTTTGGACTACGCTGATGTTTCCTACTTAGACCTGACAGAAGACCAGCTTAATAAACTTGAGCGTATTCAAAATTTGTGTATAAGATTCATATTTGGGTTACGCAAGTATGATCATGTTTCCGATTTTCGCGTTCAGCTCAAGTGGCTTCCTATTCGTCTCCGCCGTAACTCTCATATTCTATCTCTTTTATACAATATTTTATTTCACCCTGCAACTCCCCGTTACCTCAAAGACTGCTTTAGTTATCTGAGATCAGCCAGAGCTTCCCAAAATTACCTTCTCAATGTCCCTTCTTCTTCTTCTAAATTTTATAACAATTCCTTCACTTTTCGGGCTATTCGGCTCTGGAATTCTTTACCGGTTGACATTAGGCGAGCTCAATCTCTTGCCATATTCAAAGCGCATCTTAAGAACCACTTTTTGAGTATACCATGACTGTCGATCTTAAAATAACTTGTTTTATTTTTCTGTGTCTAACATTTTTCATTGTTTCTATTTGAATGTAATTGTACTGTATTATGTATGTATGTAATTGTATATTTATGTTTATTTTATTGACTTATGTAAGTAAGTTTAATAGTATAAATTAAATATTGTGTTTCGTTACTTGTCTTCTGTTTTAGCATCACCTACTCTAAGTTTAAGTTTAAACTGCTTTTATTCCGCTTCCTTAGGTTGTCTGGAAGAGATCGCTTTTTAGCGATAAGACCGCCCATTGTAATACCTATACCTGTAATACTGTATATCTGTTATTTTACTGTTTTTTTTTTTTTGGTGTGCAATAAAGAGTATTGTATTGTGTATTGTATGAATTCATGAGACTGTAAGAGACGAGTTACCTACCGATACTTTTGGGTTTTTAAATAAATTTAGGAAAGTTAGGTTCCGTATGTCGTATGTCCAAGGCAGATGTGTATGAATGTATGTGCACTCTTAAATCCACTTGACTGATAATATTCGAACATACAAAACAAAAAAAATATGATGTTATGTTCATCATGGGCTTTATAGTCCTTACCTGGGTTCGGATAGTTTTTTTTCCATACAAGGTTTATTCAAAAATACGATGATGTCAGTTACATACAACAGTGAATACTGAGTACAAAACATTTTAAAAGATTGGGTAATTTCGGGGTTTTTCTAAAAACCGGTTTCGATCCCTGGTCCTTACGTATAGATAATGAGAGAGGCCTACGTCCAGCAGTGGCCTGAGATAGGTTGATGATGTGTGGTTACTTATGAGTTACGGTTTGCCAGTACAGTAGTAAGAACCTATTTTATTTTTATTTACCTCTCACGGGTTGCTCAGGTCTAGCGATGCCGACATCATCGCCACCGGGTTCCGCTTCATAAGTCAGCCGGCCTGAAGCAAATGATATTCTAATCTATTTATCTTGATCATTAGGTAACTTAGGTAGACAAATTCATATTTTTGAACTTTTCATTGAACCGGCATTTTAGGTTATACTATACAGGTTTATTTTGTATTCACCGTTCTAATTTTAAAGGGTTCGAATTCAGAGGCCATGCTGGTCATATTGATGAACTTTTCCGATTCGAGAAAAAAATCTGATGTTCCATTCATTTCCGCTTACTAAAGTACTAACCTAATATCTCAGGGTTTGTATGGAACATCCGATTTTTTTCTCGAATCGGATGTGTCCCATAGCAAAAGTCCCTTAAAATCCCCTAAAGTGTGTCCGGTGAATAAAAAATGAGTCTATATAAACCGCCCCACATTTTATTTCATGACCAACGGTTTGGTGCCACTCTGTACCGCAAACTTCGAAATCCGCAATTTTCGAGCATTTTCTGTCACACTAATGCCGCTTTTTTTGAACTAACAGAGATTAATTCTCGAAAATTCGAAGTTCGCGGTAGTACTTATAGTCCTATAAGTGACAATGTTAACTCTTTCGATGAATTTCAATGTTCGCGGTAGTCTGACATCTTACCTCTTCTCGCTTCCATGAGCAGATGCACCATATCGCGTCGTTGGATGTTTAGCTCCTGACGGTACCTCACAGAGCCAAGAACTAACACCTTGAAGAATGTTGCTGCGTTGGCGCTGAACATCTTTGACACGTTGCAAGCCTGGTAAAACGAAGCTAGTTAGAAATTTCAAGTCTCCTGGGAATAACTATCGACATCTAAAATTCTTAGTGCTTTCATGCCTCTTATCATGCAAAAGACATCAGCTAAAGCTAATATCATCGCGTCAACTATTGGACAAAGACGGGAGGTGCATGCCATAATGATTACGCTTAACAGGCGGGTTGGCAATTGCTGTCCACGGAAACTATGTAAATGTATAGTTTGCAGATTTCTAAGAATGAATTTTTGACAGTTATAGATTAACCCTTACTAATATGAGGGTAAGGTCGCTTTTACGATGATATATATCAATATAAGGCTCATTTCAAACTGTCAAAAGTTCATTCTTAGAGATCTACAAATATAAGGATGGTGGGTGCTGCCCATCCACTCGTACGCCTGGCTGCAGTTTAAGGACATACCCAGCTCCCAGTTTGATATAAATGAATAAATTTGTATACCTGGGCCAATCCTTTTTTTGTTGCTATTCTTTCACTTCACCCACTGGACACTAATCGCATAGTTTGCTAGAAGAAAATATCCTGCGCGCTCTACTAACATAATGACCCACCATGGAAAGACCACGGTACTATCAAAACAAAGTTTTCTAAATTTTAATGTTGTGATTTTAAGGATCACCCAGGAAACCGTAACCACATAAAAACTTGATTGACCTGCATTAACGAAGGAAACCAGATGTACCCCAACCGCCTCAGAGTAGTCATGAAGCTTCCGTTCTTGAACGTGTCAGTGATTTGCAATAGCTCGTTGTCCACTTCCGTATGAGAGTCCACCTGGATGCCGAATACCGCGGATGCTATGATGTCGTTCGCGTGACGTGTCATCAGATCAGTCAGTTCTACGTCGATGTAGTTTTCTGAAATAATGGCCTAACTAGGTAATGACATTTTTTATGGAATAATATGTACTTTTTTGAAATTAATACTGTGTTTGAGATTTAATCCCGCTTTTGAGTGAATATCTGAGCGTTTCAACCGCCTAATTTTGGTGGTATCATTTTTGCGCAAGTTTCTAAACGTCTCAATGTTATACTTTGTCATTTGTATTAGGTACCATGCCTCCTTCAAATGACAAAGTAGCACATTACTTTTTAACTCCGGCATTTTAACTCCGGCAAAAACGATGCCACCAAAATTAGGCGATTGAATCGCTCAGATATGAATTGACCCTTTTCTGTTTCTGTCCTCGTACATACCCTTGAATAGTACTTATTACATTAGTGGTTACAATTTTCGTAACATGCTTAAAATAAGTTGCGGTGCCTCTTGTAATAGTTACCGTAAGACATAGCCGACATAGGGCGCATTCCACAGTGAATGACTATTCAAATTTGTTAGTTGTACTACTAGTTCCACTGATACTTGAACTAATTCCCAGAAAAACCGCGAGTCGGTCTCTTCTAGGGGTATACAGTGTTCTAAAGGCTCATTGGCAACGAGAATACAATTCTTTTTTGTCTTCTCTTTAACAGTACGTACCCCCAGATTGCCTCGTCTTCGATTGCAGGAACCTTATCATGCGATCGCCGACGTCCTTCATGAAGGGGACCATGTGCTTAATCTTCGCGCTCGTAAACGCCGGGTTCAGCGATCTGCGCATATTTCTCCATTTCTGTCCTGCAAATATTCCAACAATTCTTAATTTTTGATCTTTACATCATCATTATACCTTGATATTTTTAGAAGAAGAAGAAGAAGAAAAACATTTATTTGTGACGCTTACAGTACAAACATAAACATAAACAAAACAACATAGGAAAATAATAAAAAAAAAAAAAAAAAAAATTAAATAAAAGAAAGTAAGTGGTGTGTGCATCACAAAATGGACCCAACTCAGCATATTGCCGACTAAGAAATCGGCGCTGGTCTTCCGTAGGGCCCATTCAGTGATGCCACGACAGATAACACAAAGAGTTACAAACATTAAACATTAAAACAAAACATAACAACATAAAAAATAATTAAAATTACTATTCACATACACAAATATTAAACACTTTTTATTTTTTCATTATCCATGAACGCGACCATATTACTGTCATCCGCCTCCGCCAATTGCAATAGCTGTCATAACTGACAGCAGCGACGAAAAAATGGCGAATGTCGGATATGGCCGGCTCACGGATAACGCACTAAAATTACACAAAAACACAAGAAGTACACGACAATTTACAACGGATAAAGTATACAAGAAAAAATGCAGTATAACAGACGAAAAGGAGGTGTGGGATCCAACGTGGAAATGTGAAATTATTGCATACACGTGCTCCAACCTTTCCGATGCAATATAGGTACCAACTACGTACAAATAACAAATAATAACAAATGCGTGAACAGAATGATATACGAAAGCAGCTAGGACATAACATATAAGGTAAGAAAGAAGACGAAGAAGTATATAATTATAATTTAACCCTACAAACAACTTGTGTCATGACTCAAAGTTTCCTCTCTTTCTTGGTGTAATAGCAAAAACTTTTTAACATTGTTTCTAAAAGTTTGAACTTGCTGCAGGCCCTTTAACGGAGGAGGTACATTGTTCCAACAACGACTACTAGCGTATCGGAAACTACCACGGAATGCAGCCGAAGCGTGTCGAGGTGTCAACAGACGTAGACCACACTGCCGGCGCTCACGCGACGTATTGATGGTCAGCTTGTCGAAGAGATATTTCGGAGCGCTAAACTTCAAGACACCAAACAGAAGACAAGCCAAATGAAGTTTACGGCGGTGCTGCATCTTCAACATATAGTGCTTGTTAAGAAATGGTGTGACGTGTGCCCTTGACGGAATATTGAAGCAGAATCGAGCACATGCATTCTGGACGCGTTGAATTAATTTCTTAGTTTTAGCTAAGAGACGTGGCCCGTACACACTATCCACGTAATTCAACTTTGACAAAACAAGAGACTCCACTAACTGTATGCGAACATTCTCGATTATGTAAGGTCTTATCTTGTATAGAATTTTTAATTTGTAGAAGCAATTTCTCACTGCATTGGCTATATGCTTTTCATATCTAAGCCCACTGTCCATTAGAAGACCCAGATTTCGGGCTTCATAAACACGCTCTATGGGTTGCCCCAAGAGTGTCACATCTCTTGTAGGATTAAACTTAATCAGCTGTTGTTGGCTGCCAAAAACTAAAAATTTTGTTTTGGTAGGGTTAAGCAATAGACTATTTTTGTTTGCCCATGAAGCTATTCTACTAAGATCTGAATTAAGTTTTTCAATTACACTGTCCGCCTCACTCGGCTTGCAAGATATGTATATTTGGATGTCATCTGCATAGATGTGGTACTTACAGTGTGTGATATGTGACCCTATATCAGCCGTGTAAAGTATAAAAAGAATAGGACCAATCACTGATCCCTGCGGGACACCTCTTGAGAGTCTAACCTGTTCTGACATCTGAGTGGAGCCATCTCTATGAGTCAGTTTCACACATTGGTAGCGACCATTGAGGTAACTATCAAACCACTTTACCGCATTGCTGTCAAATCCATAGTAACTAAGCTTAGAAATTAGTAGATTCACATTTAAACAATCGAAAGCCCTAGAAAAGTCTTTCTAGCAGGAACGAGAGATTGATAAAATTAACCCTCTAATGCATACGAAGCCAAATATGGTTTCATTGGTTTTGGACTCTATTGACTGCTGTTAGGGTTCAAATTTGAAATGCATTTTTGCCTATCTTATGCATTAGAGGGTTAAAAATCGTCATAGGGCGGATTTTCATTTTGTTGTCGGATTTAAAAAAAATCCCAAATTAGACTTCTTTACTGTTTTTCTACTCAGAATCACGAACTCTTTCGATCCTCATAGAAATAAAAAAGTGTTCATAAAAAAAATCCATTCAATTACTATTTTTCATACACTCTCTTCGACCGTAACTCAGTAGACAAAAAAATGTATGGAATTCTTGGGACACTTTTTTCTGCTAATGAGGTTCGAAAGAGCTCGCGATTCTGAGTAGAAAAAATATAAATTATCCAAATTTGACAAAAAAACTACAGCAAAATAAAAATCCGCCCCATAACTGTTAACGATAAGTCTTATAGTGATCGATAAATAAATTTACCCTCTTTGTTCAAAAACGTCTCCTTACTTAACAAGTCGCTAAGTATTGTTTGTTTCTTTTGGGCTTGTTAATATGTCTATAAATTTTATAATTGTTGCGCTTTTCGTAATGGTGGAATAGCGGCCAGCACTTCAGTACCTTTTTATCGGTCTTTATTTTCAAAACTGTGTTATTATACACATAAATTAAATTGAACTAAACGTAACTAACCTAACCTATATCTAAGATTGACCCTTGTGGCATTGTATCGAGGATGATGGTGGCATTTCCTCGCTGTATCGCAATACTAATGCGTTGTGCGAGGAAGTCGCCATCTCTTCGGTCTTTAGTTACTTTAACCAACCCTTTCGCGATTTCAGCAAACAATGAGGGTTTTCGATATTTTTTCTGACACCAGACGGCGCTATGTATACATGAGGTCCAAACGGCTGTCAGATTAATACAGATACTAAACATAAAAATGTCGAAATACTGTTGTATTTGGAAGTTTATTGGTTTCGTTATGAATGAAAACTAGAAAACGGTCGCCGCACTAAAGAGTGAGCTATAAAACAGAAGCGCACAGTCACTGGTACTGAAGAAAATTGCTAGAACTTTATTCGTTTCATGGGAATAGACTAGGTTTTGATTTTTTACTTATTTTAGATAACAATAGTCCTAAAGTAATGGTTTTAAGAATAAATAAATCTAAAAATACATAGAAAATTAAATTCGTTTATTTATTTTGACAGTTCGTCGTCATCACAATGTGCTGCCATCTCACCGCCCCATAGTCGCAGAAAAGGTATCAAAACCCCTCATATAGCGTGCGCTGGAGCCCCATGAACCTAAAGTTTCTACGCCACTTCAGTACCTATTTTTAACCGACTTCAAAAAAAAGGAGGAGGTTTTCAATTCGACTGATTTTTTTTGTTATATGTATGTTACCTGATATCTCCAAGAATCGTGAAAAGATTTTAAAATTGATTTTTGTGATCGAACGTGTATTAGCCCGAGATGATCCCATTGGCACCAAGTTGGGGTCTGATGATGGGATCTTGGAGAAATCGAGGGATCTCTTCAAATGTTATAGCTTTTAGCATTTATCATTCATTTACAAGAATTTGCATTCAGAAAGTAGGATTTGAGAATACCAATGATGGAAACAAATCAGGGATCATGGAGAAATCGATCGGTTGAAGTCGATTTTTATTTTTTTTTATTTGGTGATTATACACCGTGTTTTTATTGATTTCCGTTAAATAGGACAGGTTATTTGGGACATTAATAGAAGTTGCCTAGTATATCGGCTTATGTTAAGTCCGTAAAAAAAATTTTTTTTTCGTTTTCATACATAATAATTGAAATAGCAAGTGTGAGATATCCTTATGAATAAGATCTCAAGTGACTGACGGCACATGTCAAAATAAGTTTCATTAGGATGTAATAAAGGTTGCAATACACTTTGTTCAGTGATTATTAAACTTATTTTTTTAATAACTCAATAACTCTGTAGTAATGTCAGCTCACCTTTCATACCCAGAAGGCAGGAGCCATACAAAGGATCCATGTCTTCAGTGGTAGTATTGGTGTTATCCATGAAGAAATCGAAGTCGGTGATGGCGATACTTCTGATCAGCTGGATGTCTCGGATCAGGATGACCTTCTGGTACCGAATGTACCTACGAATAAAATCACATCATATCGCGTCATCAGCCTATCTCAGTCCACTGCTGGACGTAGGCCTCTCCTATTGACTATGGGTGTAGACGATAGAAGAAACAAGTTCATTCATTTGTATGGCGGCCGAGCGTGTCAGATTTTGTACTGAAGTTGTTACTTGCCTATGATTTTAAATATGTCTCAGGCCCTTGAGTATTCATATTTGTTTGTTGTTGCAATTAATATTACTTAAGGAGGCATTATTAATGTTTTTGTACACTTCAACTTACAAAATTTGACGCCCGAAAGCTGCAAGCTGCGATTAAAGACGGACAACTCAGTGGATTTCACTGAGTTCATTTGACACGCTAAGTCGATACGTTTGCTTGATCTATGGTATATATGACATCTGTGGTGTAGACGCATTAGGAAATGCCCATAACCGCCACGCTGGGCAAGCAGTGATGTTACCACTATAATGACGCTGCAGCCCATCATCAATCTTCTATCAAAGAATGGGCAGTGACACTTCAATCCCTTAGTCGGCTCTTACCACACCCCCGGTAAGAGTTGGGGTGGTGACAAATGTTATTGTTACTGCCATCACACGGCCAAATGACATAAAATAAATAATTATCATGGAACAATTTTATACAAATAAAGGTGCATTCAGACCAAACGAGCATTCGCTATTCTAACCCCCTACTCTACGTAATTCGATTGTTACGCAAGACGTGATTCGTTGATTTCGTAGAGTGGGGGATAGAACAGCGAATGCTCGTTTGGTCTGAATGCACCTTTACACTATTCATTCCTTCATTCATTTGAAGTTATACATACAAGACGTCAATAATTAATCACTTAATAGTAATATTATATGTATACTTACCTAGAAAATAGATACATAACCTATAACTCAATATAAAACTAACATATATGTATACACTGTGCGCCCCAGTAGAATCTGAAAAATATGTACACAAATATTGCCGCTTTTCAATAGAATTTGTTGTCTTTGACACATAAAAACACGTTCGTAGATTTATTTTTACGTTATTACTAATAAACATCAATAATTTTTAACTAAAAATGTATGTGAACTCAAGTTTAAAGTTTTAAGTTGGTGATAAGACCGAAATTGTGTTCTGAAAGTACGTGATTATGAAGCGATTGCAAAAAAATGTACGTAGTTAAAGGCCTTTAATGATTTTTTTTTTGTAATCGACCCTTTACATTTGCTTACATTTTTTTCGGATTCTACTGGCGCACGGTACAGATTCAATAGCAAATCTCACCTTTCATCAGGAAACGCCTTATACTCATCATCGCAGGTGAGCAAGAAGTGTTTCTTCGGGCAGAACGGCTGCAGCCAATCAGAGAGCCTTCTCGGCTGCTTCACCTCATTGGGGCGCGCGGCGCGCTGGCACGCGTACACCACCACTCCCAGCAACAGAGCCAGCGCCGCGAACACGTCGTAGATGTTGAACGCCATCTGAATAGTATAGCGTGGTGATTATGGTCATTTACATCATAATGGTATGTACGCTTGGGAAATTAGGAGCGACGTTGGTCCAGCAGTGTTGTTTTATTAAAAAACCGGCCAATAGCATGTCGGACCATGCTCAGTGTAGGGTTCCGTAGTTATTCAAAAAGGGTTAGGCTGATTATATTCAATATTGTTTTATTTTAAAATATTATGTAGGCCCACTGTTCATGATTTTTTTCATATTTTTTAGACCTACGAATTATAATTATATTAGAGGGGCGGGGACATTTTTTTTTCTCCTGGAGCGGTTATCTCCGAAAATATTGACTTAAAAAAAAAGTTTCTTTTAAGACCCTTAGGGTCTCACCAAACCAATCGACGCGGAGTCGGCTTTCGCCGAGTGTTTTACACCACACTATTCGCATTTAGCCGATCGACCGTCTCCGCGGTTGAACACCTGCGTTAAGCAGTCTCATCCTCCTTACGGCCGTCGAAACGCTCGATCGGCTGCGATTTGCTACCGCAACAGTTGTAAAGCGGCGGTCGGCTCTCCCGTGCTCCGTCCTGCCGTCGAGACGTCAGACAGCACGCGTACAGCCGCTGAGTCCGACGAACAGATAGATAGGACAGCGGGTGATCGGCAATCGTAAATCTCATTTTAGGAGGCTAGTTGTTAGTAACTAGTTTGAAATTGAACAGACGTGTATGATTACGACAGTATTACTTCGTGTTGTCAGATCTATTGCAGATTTTAATGTGGGTAATAATTCAAATGAATAAATACAAACGCATCAGTAGCTACTTCGGCCGTTGTCGGCTCTTTTCGGCCGTCGTCAGCTATGTTCGGCCGTCGAAGACGCTGAAAGGCTTCCGCCAGCTCTGACCGGTCCTTATCGTAGGTACTCGGCCGTGATCGGAGCCGTTCAACTCTTTCCGGCACCGTACGGCGGTATTAGGAGATTTAGGAATGCGAACGTGTGCGTTAGGCTGCAAACGGGGTCGTACGAATGCGAACAGCTTTATGGCAAAACGCCGTTTTCCCGTCGAAAGACGTCGTTTCGCGTGGGCCGAGCCGATTTACGTTGCCATAAAGCTTTTTCCGTACGCGATTAGCCGAAACGGCGTCGACTAGTTTGGTGAGACCCTTATTTTTTTTAAGAGAACTATTCAATGATACACTATAAGATTACAGCAAATCAAAAAATCATCTCCACTTTACCAATTCGGGAGGTACACAAAAAAAAA
Source organism: Thaumatotibia leucotreta (assembly GCA_025490895.1). Classification (NCBI taxonomy): domain Eukaryota; kingdom Metazoa; phylum Arthropoda; class Insecta; order Lepidoptera; family Tortricidae; genus Thaumatotibia; species Thaumatotibia leucotreta. The sequence goes on from JALPQI010010457.1 coordinate 35,393, forward strand.
ATCTAGTTTTTATTGTACTTCGTTGGCATGATTAATATGTATACCTGTACTAAATTGTAGATTTCTAGTATTAACGGCCACTGAGCTATGCTGCGGACAGACGGACATGGCGAAACTATAAGGGTTCCGTTTTTGCCATTGTGGCTACGGAACCCTACAAAGCGTAATAGTTATTATATTGGGAATATTATAATGATTATTGACATGCCTTCGTTGTTTTGTTTTGTTGACGTTTTTTTGAATTTATAAATAAAAATTCGTTGTTGTTTTTAAGTTTTTTGACATGTATTTTTACAGTTCATATTAAATTTCTGAATTTGGATCTGAATAACATTAAAGTCGTTATTCTAAGCTTTTGTCGGTACAAACCAATCAACGAACGTTCAATTTTTGTTTGAAAAATGGTGATGATAAATTGATTAAATCTATTTTTTAAATTCGTTAAAAATCTGCTTAAACTCTGCCTGTTCGAAGCTGAAGAAGATTATTCTATGGTCGTTACACCTGATGAGAAAGTAATGCTTACTTATAATATCTAGATCTACAACTTTATAAAGACTTAAATAATAACGTAAGCACAAACTGCATCAAAACAAACGTCTACATACAGTAGTATACAGTGGCTTCTTATTATCCGTGACGGCAAATACATATTTCGAATTTGAAGACCTCATGAAAAATTACCCACGAAAAAACTAAAACAGTCTTTATACAAACCTACATTCATCTAAGGTGGAAGTAGGTACCAGTACGCAACATGTTAACAAAGAATATTATTAATATTATTATACATGATATTTTGTGTGGTACTATACAGCACGTCCACGTATGAGTTTATTGTTTCTTTTGCGGTACATATTTCTGAAAAGAAATGTACTTTATGTACTTATATTTTTAAAAAATGTACCTGCACGGTTTTGGCATAGCGAGATACAGGTCGTGGTCGTGCTGAGTAGGTACTCCCTGGCACGACCACACAATATTTATAGGTAAATCAATGGTCAAATGAATACAAAACAAATGTACTCAAATTGTACTATCTACAAGATATCTCTTTCGCATGAGACTTTGTGCACGCATCTTACGCGTCTAAATGTAAGAAGATCATCGACGATGTAAAGGGAAGGTATGAATGCTTCACTAAGTGTTTTTAAGAAAACGACTTTTTCAATTGAAAATAAGATGCTACCCCCAACATTCATAAGATTGAAGTAAGCACAAATTTTATTTGCTACAGTATTTTGTTTAGGCGCCAAGTCAATTGTTTTTATTTAAAAAATGTGGTAAGTATCGTATTCCATGATTTAGAGATAGAAAGAGTTATATATGTAGTAAAAAAGATAAAGGTAGAATTTATGTGAATTATTTGGTAAAATTAACGTGTAAATAGTAAGGTAGTGGCACCATTGTTCGCCGCTTTAAGCCAGTGATCGACACTTCATTCCTAATTCAAATGTCATAGAGTAGTAAATCGATTGTAGCCGATCAAAAGATCAACCTTATGTTAAATAACATAAGGATCATTGTCGATCTTTGGATATCTGTCGATTATTGGTGCCGTTGCCTACGTGTGGTTAGAATAGCATCATTGTTGTCCTGCTGGGACCGATTTTTGCAGTACCACTCTCACATTTTGATGTGCTTGTAGATAGTACAATTTGAGTACATTTGTTTTGTATTCATTTGACCATTGATTTACCCATAAATATTGTGTGGTCGTGCCAGGGAGTACCTACTCAGCACGACCACGACCTGTATCTCGCTATGCCAAAACCGTGCAGGTACATTTTTAAAAAATATAAGTACATAAAAGTACATTTCATTTCAGAAATATGTACCGCAAAAGAAACAATAAACTCATACGTGGACGTGCTGTATAGTACCACACGATATTTTGCTCATATGTAACATCTACATAAAGTATTCTCATGTATTTTGGGAGAGGAGTTTGTTAGTTTTGTTAAATAGTTATTTATTTTATAAGGTGACAATATCAACATTTCTCAAATTTGCAAATTGTCTTAGTCAACTCCATTGTATGAGTAAGCGTCAGGTGCTTTTGCTGGCAGTCCCAATAGATGGCACTTCAGTACAAGTTTGAATGTCGCATATTGATTGGGACATTGAAAATATTAACACTCAGTCCTAATAAACGTCAGCCTGTCTTAAAATTATGCAAATAATTTAAATATTAGCTAATTATTTCAAAGTTGAAGCATTAAAGGCACAAATACATTTATCATCGTTTAAATGCCGAGTGAATGTGAATGATGGCGAGTATTAGTACAGCATCGGGTACTAGTACTTCCACCTTATTGACCTAATTGCAAAACGTTAAGTAGATTTTGAACAGAAATTAAAAAGTGTGTAATAGTTATTTTGAAAGAATAATCAGATATAATTTTTCAAACTTACCGTACGAAATAATTCACTGCACACTTACAAAAATATTTTCTTAACTAATCCCTGAGCGTATTATTTTATATTACTTATTAAACATAACGCTTTAACATGTCGATACAAATTTTGTATGTAAAATGTACATACTAGTCAAATTCTAAAACCACAATGGCGTTTTGAGTTCTGGTTTACGACCGTTAATCGCACGGCATAGACAATTGATTCGATGAAATAACTCACCGTAATACAACTACCCACATTTTTAATACATAGTCTTCAGGGTCGCGTTTTATAAAGTTACATTTTACGATTTCGCTGTTTGCCTCTCTAACGCACGCACAAATTGGCTAGAAAGAGAGGCAAATAGCAAAATTGTAAATTGTAACTTTATAAAACGCAACCCAGGCAATTAAATAGGAATCATAAAAATACAGGGTGGAACGGAACGACGATCTTTCCCGCTACCGACCGAGTCTACCAACCATTACGATGAATTTTCAGTATAGTACCAACATGGAAATATCTTAAAAAAAATGGACACCTCATACAAAGTGACTGATTAGTTAGAGCTCAATAGTATGGAAAAGTCAATTTTCCATGTACGTTTTCGATGTTGGTCCCATACTGAAAGTTCATCGTAATGGTTGGTAGACTCGTCGGTCGGTAGCGGAAAAGGCCGTCGTTCCGTTCCACCCTGTATAGTTGATCACCTGTCTCTCACTACAGTATTATCTTAATTAGAGTGACAGTGGCAAGTGCTTAAAAAAGGCCAACAGCATGTCGGGCCATGCTCAGTGTAGGGTTCCATAGTTAATCAAAAATGGCTAGGCCGATAGTTAATCAAAAATATTCTGTAAGCCCGCTTTCATTGCTTTCCAGCATTCATGATATTTTTCATATTTTTTGGATCCCCGTATCAAAAGTTAGAGGGGGGGGGGGGGCTTGTTTGGGGTGTAAGACATTTAAACTCGTGCGAACGTCGGTCGCCACGGGTCGTTAGTAAAATTACAAAATGGAGTTTCAGCTCCTTTCACGAGAGGTATCACGCTTTCTGTTACAGGATAAGTCGGTAGGTAAGTGTTAGAAAAGCCCCTAAATTTTTTATAAAATAGTATAATAATATTATGACAGAAGTGCGAAAAACATGAAATTCAAAACGAGTGGCGATGTTTTAAAACACTCCCTTCGGTCGTGTTTTAAATCGACACGAGTTACTGATTTACTGTTTGCACGTGTCTCGTGCGACGTTTTTAGTACAGATGGCCCTCCGAAGTTTTGGACCTGACGTAAAATGAGCCACTTCTCGCACCAGTGCGTAAAAAAGGCCATCTATATAAAAAAAAATACTTGTGCTATTTGTCCTTCCATGAGACATTGCTATTATAATCGTGCAGGCGCTTAACGGGCCTCTGTAACATTGCGGATCCCTGGGTTGAAAATGAACAATTTTAATGCAAAATGCACGTAGTCGTAGCATGGCAAATGATACCTTATTAGGCCCTAAGATTTTAACATGCTACCTAACCTAAGACCTACACATTTTTTGTCACTACCCGTGAAATGTGCCTGACCATTAATTTATTGGAGATGATGATGGGCAGCACCATGCATTATCATACGAAACACACTGTCTCCAATCCATCCAGTTTGACGATTATTTACCTCATGATGCATCCATACTCGTAGATAAGTCACGAGTAGGTATTTCAATGGACTGATACAGGCACTGGTCTCACCACGAGCTACTACACGGTAAAAACAGGTCACTTCAAGTAAAACAAATTTCTTCAATGCTAAGCAAATATTTTTAATCTAAGAATATGATCGTCTCCCTATAGCCGTAAAAAATATTTTCTTAAAAACAGATTAATTTACTCTCAGTATTTGCTTTTTATATCAAGATAGTATAACTTGAATACAAATAATCAAAAATCAAAATAAGAATGCTTTATCTAATTGCTTTAAAATTAGTTTACTTTACTTCAAGAATCACAATTACTTCAAATAAGAAAACATGAAATCAAACTAAAACAAAATCACAACAATAAAGAATTTGTATCTTGCAAACAGAAAATTTTCTTGAATTAAACATTTTATGACTTTTTGTTATAAGACAAATCAGTGATCTTGGGCATAACGCCCATATATCTTATAATAAGCATTTTACTCTTGAAACCAGAATATAATTGAAGAAAAATGAATTTTTCAACTGAGAAATGCTACAGTCAGACCGGTACAAATATATTTTAAGATAATACGTTTTTGATTTGATTCCAGTAAATATGCTAAGAATATATCTTTTCTCAAACAAAGATAAATCCTTTTTATCTGTGTAAGCTATGAACCCGCACTACACGGGAGTGCGTATCTTTTGTTCGTGTTTATAGCCCATAGTTCATAGCCAGTGCCTAAGCTATGAACTATTGGCTATAAACACGAACAAAAGACACTCTCATGTAAATAAAAGGGACACGGCGATACTCGCCCAGCTATCAGCTATCACCGCCGGGCGAGTATCGCCGTGTCTCTTATTTACACGGGAGTGCGTATCTTTTATTCGTGTTTATAGCCCATAGTTCATAGCTTAGTAGCTCGCGGTGAGACCATTGCCACAAGCTGCAGTTTTATTCACTAAGAAAACCGCCATACTGTCAGCGCTGTTCCAGCGCTGCAGCAGCGTCGAGCCTAAAAATGGTATTCACTTATGTACTTTAAAAGACACTAGTGCTCGGCGACGAATGCGGCGTGAGCTGGAACTACACTGCGTCGAGAGTTTGACGTTTAATGTAGGTACGAACTTCGTATTCTCTAACGAAAAACAGCGACGAACTCGCCCACAACCTCGCTCACAGCCTCGATTCCTAATGTCAAATAAAACAGCTAGGATTTTAGACAAAGCTGTCTCGACGTCGAGCTCGTTGACGAACGCAGCGTCGAATGTGTGAATAAGAGAATAGCATAGCTGACGATTACGACGTTGACGAACGTCATTTTCATTTAGTTCCGTTTATGATTATCAATGAGCCAGTCATGTTACTGCCTAATTAAAAAGTTCTTGTCACGCTGCTCTTGCTATCATACGAGTAGGTTTTCTTAATTATTATAACACAGTTATCATACTTTTTCAATTAGAGGTAAATAATAGCAGGGCCCTATTTCATCATGATGACAGGCGCGACAATTGGAAAATATCTCTGTTAGTGACATCACAGGTAGCCGTAGGCTACGGCTAACGCTTACTATTGGATGGTCCATGTGCTTGTTGTTTGCCACCAACCTAGAAATATTTGTATAAAACGTTATTACATCGGTTATAGACTACTTTTTTTTCCGAAAGTCGTGGCAATTGTCAAGGGCTTAGAAATTTAAAAAAATATATAAATAGTCTTCAATTTTTGGCATGAGGTTTGGCCTGTGTCGGTATTTCGCCACAATTGTCGTGTTTCTTGAGACAATTATAATTTTACTTCGCAAGAAAGTAGCAATTTTCTTTCATTCATTTAATATTACTTTGCTTTTCCGCGATACAGTACGTGTAAGTGTTGCAATTAGTGTAACCCGCTATAAATACGCAAAGTAATTACACTAATTAACTTACACGTACTGTATGTATCATATCATGTGTAAAGTAATATTGTTCATCCTTTAACTATTTTCTGCTAATTTATTAAAGTACTTGCAATACATTTTACGTTGGTGGCAAACAACCATATCGTCCAACGGTAAGCGGTAACCATAGCCTATGGACGCGGACAATAGGGGAAATATTAACCCAAATATTATCGAACCGGGCTACTCACGCATAAAATCCGAATCGCTAAACTAAAGTGGCATTGGGCGGGGCACATTGCGCGTAGAACCAATGGCCATTGGGGCGGGAAGGTTCTCGAGTGGTGGCCACGTACCGGAAGGCGCAGCGTGGGTAGGCCCCCCACAAGGTGGACTGATGACCTGGTGAAGGTCGCAGGATTCCGCTAGATGCGGGTGGCACAGGACCGGTCATTGTGGCAATCTTTGGGGGAGGCCTATGTTCAGCAGTGGACGTCTTTCGACTGACATGATGATGATGATGATGATGATGATGATGATGATGGGTTACTCACGTATTTAAGTCGATGATTGCTCGACCATTTTTTTAAATGTTAGAGTCTCACGTTAGTTACCTATAATTCTAGAAATAGTAATTTTTACAATTGTCACACACACACCTAACACTATGGTGAAATAGGGCCCAGGTTTTTGAACTGAAATACACTTATCTGCCGCCTGATAGATAAAGACATCGTTTTGTGAATATGTACATGACAATTATAAATAATTTATACTAATAAAAACAACACGCTACGACGTATCGTAGCATGACGTAGGACATTGGGGTAATTGCAGCTGCAGACTAGTTTCCAACCGCGTAGTTTGTACGTAATCCATCAGTTTTTAGGGTTTCGTAGTAAACTAGGACCCCTTATAGTTTCGCCATGGCCGTCCTTGGCCGTGGGTACTAATTATACACGGTGGAATTTAATCGGTGAACAGGAACCCATTTTTCTAATTCAGTAATTGATGGCGGTCACGTTTATGTAGTACTTAAGTGGAACCAAGTTTTTTTTTTAGCATAACAAATTTTTATGTTGAAATTAAACTTTAATTAAAATTTATTGTCACCCTACTAATGGTTTAGTCTGAAAAGTTTAATACCTCTTTTCAAACTATCAGCCATGCATCGCTCTTATTTTACATAGGAATAGAGTCTATCGCAAAAATTAAAGCATGTGAGTGGTTATTGCTCATTTATGTTTTAAGTTTCTATGGCTGATAGTTTGAAAAGAGGTATTAAACTTTTCAGACTAAACCATTAGTAGGGTGACAATAAATTTTAATTTCAACATAAAAAAAAATTATGCTAAAAAAAAACTTGGTTCCACTTAAGTACTACATAAACGTGACCGCCATCGATTACTGAATTAGAAAAATGGGTTCCTGTTCACCGATTAAATTCCACCGTGTATATATAGTTCACTCTCCTACACTTTACTCAAGCTGTTTACCGTGTAGGAGCTCAAAATTACAACTTTGTAAGACACATGTCATGTATGTACTGTATTATATTTTTAGGACAAATGGAATATAATAACACAGTGGCCTAAAAAAAGACAAGTTATTTTTTTTTGTGCTACCAAATAAAATAAAATTGAAATTTCTTTGACACATGACGTCATTTGTGACGTTATGGCAGCTTTCCTAATAATTAATAGTTAATATTTTCTTCGGTTACCGCGAGGACTACACATGAAGTTATCCGGTTATGACGCGAGTTTATCGATTTTCATAGTTTTATTTAATTAATAGTTAACTATCTTTAGCCGCGCAAGTGTGGATATTCACGGGATAAGTGCTAACAACGAATCTAACCTACCATCTTTTTGATTACTTTATCTACAGATTTAAGGTTAGGCTTTCTTTTGTTTTAGCGGAAAATCGCTAACACTTTCACCATATCTAAGTCGGCGGTCGATCATAAAATTCGTCAGATCACGGATGTTTTACGTATAATATCAAAAAAGTCGACCGTTTTGCTACTTGCAAAAAACCTGAACACCAAATTTTTCACTGTCACTCTTCAATGACGCCTTCAGAATTTACCCAAAATTTACGACCTTCGGTGTTCGCGGTAGCAGGCCTGAGTCCCAAAAGCTCACAAGCAACGGAAATGCGCTTATTTTTGCGAACACCTAGCAGATCTTCGTAACTTTCAGAAGCGTCGATATTTCTACCCTACGGCGGGATTTTTTTATTATTATTAATTCTACAATAAACTTATATTTAAAATACAAAACTGCAAAACTGTTTCCACAGTTCGACTGCAGGCATGAGTCTCTTTTAGGTAACATGATACCATGATACCTAAATAATAACTTGAATTGTTACTTATTATTTGAACCCATTTTTTTTGCCAACCTGCATGCTTACTCGCTCTGGCTGGAGTGGGTTTTGACTTCGTAAGGCCCCTTCTATTTTTAGGACAAATTAAATAATATCACACTGTCCTATAAAAAGGACATTTTATTTTTAATTTTGGGACCTACAAAATAAAATTCATATTTCTTTGGAAAATATGACGTCATGAGTAAATTTTGTTGTCCTAGAAATAGGACGTTGGGCCTTACGAGGTTAATCCCATAATTTAAGATTAAACTGTAACACGCATAGGAACCAACGCTCTGTAGGTAATTGGACGCATCGCACTTACCCCATCACACCTTACAGAAAGTTTAATCTATACCATTCGCGAGAAGAAAACAAAAAAGATGTAATCAACCCTAAAAATTGCATTATTTCATAAACACGCACTTTTAAAATATAATAGTTAAAATTATTGATATTTATTAGCATGAACTATATATCTGCGAACGTGTTTCATGACGTCCAATACTTGAGAAGTCCGAGTGGCCGAGCGGTGCAGGCATCAGCCGCGAAAAATGAGCAGGTGGGTTCGATTCCCACCTCGGACGTTGGTGATCTTGTTCGTTTTCTCTTTGGTATATATTTATAATTTATATAGTATCTCTTTGGTATATATTTATAATTTATATAGTATTAAGTAGTGAGACTACTGGAGAAAAACTAAAAGTACAAACAAATAATTTTATTTGTATTTTCACAATTACTTCACGTCTAATACTATTCCTAAAAATGGAACTCTATTATTATCAAATGCTTATAGAAAGTCGGCCATATTTGTTTACTTTTTTTTAGTTTCTACTGGCGTATGATATACAATAATTTCCAACGACGCGAATCGTAATGTCTGAGCCGTGCTCGAAAAATTCTTATCATGCTCATAGTGCTAATTACTAAGTAAGTAGATAATCACAAAATTATGTATTTCTTTATGTTATGAAATAGGTACTTCGTCGCTATACTTGCATTACCTACTCTTCGCATCTGCAGCAATTAATTCACGGAAAATGTCACCTTATGTTAACTGTGACATTTTCCGTGTGTTGGCCGTGTGGTGACGGCAGTAAGAATATATTTGTCACCACCCCAACTCCTCCTGCGGGTGTCGTAAGAGTCGACTGAGGGATTGAAGTATCACTGACCATTATTTTATAAAAGATTGATGATGGGCAGCAGCGTCATCATAGTGGACACATTACTGCGATCGCCAATGTCGTGGCGATTATGGGCATTTACCTCCTAATGCGTCCATACGCATAATTAAAAGGAGAGGCCTACGTTCAGCAGTGGACTATCATAGGCTGATGATGATGATGATGATGTAAACTGTGAATTATGGGTGTTTTTATCAAAAAGTAGACTAGACTTGATTTGCGAATAATCGTAAACAAATTTTACACGAGGAACTACATTTTTATCTCATGCCTGATAACACTATCAGTAAATGTGTTCAAATATTGTAAATATACAACTGATAATTAGAACAATACCTATTGAACTTAATCATAATTCTTTCTTTTGTCTGCCTCCGTAGCCCAGTTCGAATCCCGGTGAGGGCATTATTTGTGTATTTATCACAAATATTTGTTCCTTGGTCATGGCTGTCCATATATTTAAGTATCTATATGTATCTATCTATTATATATATCGTCGCCTAGTACGCACACCACAAGCCTTAATTGAGAGCTTACCGTGGGACTAGGTCGATTTGTGTAAGATGTCCCATATTTATTTATTTAGGGATTTCTTATTGCTTAGTAAAGATCAACTTATCAAAAAATCAATGGCGCCTCTGGCAAGTTATATTTATATTACCAATTGGTAACCAGGTTTTTAACCGACTTCAAAAAAGGAGGAGGTTCTCAATTCGACAGATTTTTTTGTATGTAATAGAATAGTATGTAATACCCAATATCTCCGAGAATCGTGAACCGATTTGAATTTTTTTTTGTAATCGAACATGTAGGTATAACCCCGAGATGGTCCCATTGGCGCCAAGTTGGGGTCTGATGATGGGATCATGGAGAAATCGAGGGATCTTTTTACATGTTATAGGTACCTACATGTATGGCGCTTTTGGTAATTTTAATTCATTTACAAGCATTTGCATTCAGAAAGTAAGATTTGATGATAGGAAACCAATGATGGAAACAAATCGGGGATCTTGGAGAAATCGGTTAAATTCGGTTTTTAATTTTTTTTATTTGGTTATTATTGTACCTAGATATTTTTCTAGCAGGATCGAGAGATTGACTAAATCGAACATCGACATTTAACTGTTATCGATGAGTACAGCCTATTCTCTTAAAGATGCTAACTTCGTAAAATCAGGTAACCAAGAAATACAGGACCCATTTACGCTTTATTTTTAAATATCTATTACCTCATATGAATTATTGCCAATAGCGTTACAGTGTTTCTTACTAGTATTTGTTCTTTTAATGGGCACAAAATACAAGGTACAAGAAAAATAATGTAGCGTTTTGAATATTATTTGAATTCTTGGAGTTTATCTCTAAATTACTGCGCATTATTTATTAATTAACAAATTATTCGTATCTACACAAACTAATTTTGCTGTAAAAACTGTCAAATTTACCGCCAAAATAAATTGACGGTAGGTACTTAACTTAAAAACATGAAGTACGTACAAAACGTTGGTAATTGGTGACAATTATATGATTGTAAAAATAATTAGGTACATCAATCTAGATCACTGAGTACATCTTTCTGTTATCGTGCGCCGGCCGGCCGCTCGACCAATAACTCGGATTAATAAAAAAAAATTTTGGACGTATTTTTTGCAAATAATATTAATTGTTAATTTAGTCCGGTTTTTTTGATGCTTCTAACAAAAAAAACATAACGTTTCCGAATTAGAGATTTACGCGGTGTCCTAGGTGAGCGATTTCCTTGCGAACGCGACGCGACACGGCACGACGCTACACGATAAAATCAAAGAGCTGCCAGCTGCGACCATATATTAACATGGACGTCTAACGCCAGCTCAAAAACGCCCCCAAAAACAGTTGTTCAATTGTGCCAAGATGGGCAGGACATAGCGCTTTTCTTAACACCGCGCATTTCAGCGCAACATCTTTGACAAATGTTTATAGAATATAGCCAATCACAACTTTGATGGACCAATCACAACTATTTTTTAATGGCGGTTTAAGTTTTTATAGGTTGACATTGAAATTCATTGCTGTGATGCATTGAAGAGGGGGTGACATTTGTCAACTAAACTTGAAACTTTTTGAAAGGCAATTTAATGTGGCGTGCGGCTTCCATGTTTTATTTGTTCGTAGGCCGCCAGCTAATACAAGTGTCCTATGTGACCAACCCCGGCGCGGCGTACGGGCGACACGACGCAAAGAAACGAAGCGAACGCGATCAATTATCACCCTTTTATTAATATAACTAGTTAGTAAAAGACGGGAAATCTGTCTCGCTGCGACGTACTGTCGCACCAATCATGTGCTAAGCGTGCTGATGCGACTGGCAAGTCATGTTACCAGGGTCGCGTTTTATGAAGTCACATTTTACAATTTCGCTGTTTGTCTCTCTTTCTAGCCAATATGTGCATGTGTTAGTGAAATTGTAAAGGTGCATGCAGACCAAACGAGCATTCTCTATTCTAACCCCCTACTCTACGAAATTCAATCGCTACACAAAACGTGATTCGTGGATTTCGTAGAGTGGGGGATAGAATAGCGAATGCTCGTTTGGTCTGAATGTACTTATAGAGGAGGGGGGGTCAACGGAAAAATCACGTGTAAGTTTTTGTTAATCTCTGCCATTGGTGAACAGCAATATAACACTTTTTTTACAACACTTAAAAAACTAGGTCAAAACACTATATTGCTTACTGGGTCGCGTTTTATAAAGTTACATTGTAAGCTGCATTCAGACCAAACGAGCATTCGCTATTCTATCCCCCACTCTACGAAATCAACGAATCACGTTTTGTGTAACGATCTAATTTTGTAGAGTAGGGGGTTAGAATAGCGAATGCTCGTTTGGTCTGAATGCACCTTTACAATTTCGATCGCTAACGCATGCACATATTGGCTAGATAGAGAGGCAAACAGCGAAATTGTAAAATATGACTTTATAAAACACGACCCTGGTAACATGACTTGCCAGTCGCATCAGCACGCTTAGCACATGATTGGTGCGACAGTATGTCGCAGCGAGACAGATTTCCCGTCTTTTACTAACTATATTAATAAAAGAGGGACGGATAGTCCATCTCGCATCATATGCTAAGCCTTCAGGAAGGAAAGCGATTTTTTTTTTTTTAACTACTGACTATTAATCCCTTATTCATAAAACGCCACCTACCTTAGCAAGCCGCTTAGTATAGTTTGTCCCTTTCAGTCATATAAGACCGAAAGGAAGGACCAATACTTAGCAGCTTGTTAAGTTGAGAGACGCTTATCAATTAGGCGGTTTTTTTTATCTCATTTATTAAACCTCACTTCGCTCGTGGTTCAACTATAGAATCCTTTCGCTTGCTCGTGTTTCAATTTCATACTTGTGGGTAAAGTAAAACTTTGCATCCTTGTTTAACAAATAACTATTGTGGACAGGGATACGAACAAAGTAATGAAAACCATCAACATTCAAGTTAAACTGTTTATTACAAAA
>JALPQI010010458.1:0-41095 GCA_025490895.1 Thaumatotibia leucotreta
AAGTGCTATAAGGCCGAAATTAAACTATCAAATATCTTCGATCAAAGGTCTATATGTCTCTTTTTTCCCAAGAGTAGAGAAAGGGAAGTACCTATACAATTTACGCTTGTATAGTAATATTAACTCCGTTCCGTAATTGCACCTCTAACGCTCAAGTATGCTAACTGTATCTACTGACCGTTTAGGTATAGTTATTTCCCTCTTCAAAATTTTAATTTATATTAAAAACACACAAAAATTTAACAAGAGCTGCCGATATAAATTCCTAAGCGGTCTAGGTGGTATAAAATTAGATGTAATTTTTAATTGCAGATGACATGCCTTCCAACATTATTTGCGTATTACCTGATTCATAAATTTAAAGCGAGTGTAGTTCATCGCTTACTCGCTCGCGGTAGGATTAGTGCCTCTAATAATCAATTGTTAGAGCGAATTTTCCCAAATATCCTTACGGCTAGCCAAGGAAACCTCACAGGGAACATACCCATACTACGTGACCCTTTTTTAAGCGTTTTTTGACCCCCCCCCCCTGGTGACCAAGCGTAGTATATGCCAAGACAACCCCCCCCCCCCCCCCTACTTTTCACGTAGTATTTTTTGGTCTATGGAAACGCGTACTGCGCGAGTGCGGGGCAGTGCGGGCGTAGGTTAAATAGTAAATTTTGATTGTCGAATTGTACTTTTGGTTTTAAAAATTGTAGTGATGGGAAAAACGGTGGTGTAACTCCAATTTAAATTACATTATTACAAAATAATCTCGAAATATACTAGTCACGTGACAAGATACCAGACCCCCCTCCCCCTGGTGACCAAGAGTGGTACTTTGACGTAGGTCACGTAGTATGGGTATGTTCCCTTAGAGGTTGAGGAGGAGACATAACATTGTAGAACATGCACAAAAAACGTATGTACCAGTAGCCAACTTATGTTGGCAAGTAACATTTAGGGTGGGGTGAGGCTCCACTGACGCAGAGATGTGCAAAATTGACCAATTACATTCTTCAAATTCAAAATTCGAAACACTGTGATGCGGTCTCATTGGCCGAGCAACCACAGCTCCGCTCCGCTCCGCGTCAGTAGAGCCGCCTTACGTTAGCGTTTACAGACATATAAAGCAGTCTATCACGCTCGCACTGATGTATTGGAGCAAGCGCCATGTTCTACGTACAGTCAAAGACAAAATAAGGTGTACACAAAAATATGTCCCAGTGCACTCTAATTCTGTGTAATAAGAACGTCGTAACATATTTATGAGCGGATTCTTTCGATACTTCTTTTTGCATTTGACTGTACTACGTCTTTACGTAACGAGTTACCCCCTTATTCATGTGTTTGTCCCTTTCAGGGACCGGAAACCGTTCTTCGGTATATAAATTCGGCAGTTAATGAAGTAATTTGATTCAATGTTGTCATCATCATATCCGCCGAAAGACGTCCACTGCTGAATCTATATTCAGCAGTGGAGGCCTATGCCTCCCCCAAAGATTGCCACAATGACCGGTCCTATGCCACCTGCATCCAGCGGGACCTTCACCAGGTCATCAGTTCATCTTGTGGGGGGCCTACCCACGCTGCGCCTTCCGGTACGTGGCCGCCACGAGGGAACCTACCCGCCCGCGATGTTGTAAATTACATAAAATATGTAGTACATGAAGAGTATGAAATATTTTAAAATATTAGGCCATTTCGAGGTTTTTCTAAAATACCGGTTCCGGTCCCTGCGGCCCGTTTACTCTTGATGACATATTGATGAGGACCAAAGAGACAAAACAATACTTCGCGGCTTGCTAAGTTAGCAGACGTTTATGAATAAGGGGTAAGACTTTACTTGACAATTCGTAGTACGGTCGGCTCTTATAATATGTATACGATTTTGATCCTTATGCCTTTGACATACGTTCCAAAATGTATACATATTATTAGACGTGACTGTACCTATGGCTGCAGAAAACGTACAATTGTATTGACATTGGTGAAAGGATTGGTTAGCGTGCTAACATGACAGATCTATTAGAATTAAGTATTTGTATTTGCTAATTTCTATTGTCCCACAATGTCGTAATTTCTATTGTATTGGACTGTTTTGAATAAATATTTGAGTTTTAATACATCTTTTATTTTTGTATCTAATTCTATCAATTCCATTTCGAACTCATAAGTATGTTGTTTAGTATTCGGTATCTGTATTTGGATATTATTATATTTCGTCAAGTCTATTCGTATTTTTTGATTGTCAGGCAAAAGGTGTGGTAATATTAGAACACGTTGTGGTAGCATTGTAATCAAAGAGAGATTAAATGACGAGTTACATCGAAAAAAGGTTGATTATCTCTGAAACCAAGCTGAATCCAGGAAATTTTATATAACTTTAAAGACTCTAAATATGGCCAGGAATCCAGCATTTAAATCTTTCGGAATGCTCACGAGCACCCTGTATATGTGAAAGAACACGCTTCTTACGTAGGCCACACTGAAATTGTCGGGAATCTAGGAAACTGTATTAATTATGCCTCTATTGTTTAAATGATCACCTTTCTTAACTCTTTTTGATAATATGTACAAATTTTTTATACAATTGAACCAACTCTCAAAGCTCATAACCCATTTTTCCTAGATCACTTTTTGTATGAAAATTTTCAGTTTTTGGAATTTTGTATGGAAGGTTTGGGTAGTTCATTGAAACTATAGATTTTTTAAGAAAAAATATTTTTATTGGATTTTTTTCTAGTGAGTCATATGGATACCTAAGGATGTCCGAATTTCCTGACATAATTTGTTTTATGAATTCTCTATGATTTACCACGTTAGTGCGATTTAAAATTAGGGTATGGCTGTTAAAAGACGATCTCGATAATCATCCATATGAAAAAATTGAAAGCAATACAATTTGTGAAAACTATTACAAGCAGTCCTACAAGAACTGAGCTTTGTTACTAAATAAGAATCTAAGCCTATTTCTGCTTCATTGTTGAGTAAGGCCATATTGAAAGTAGTGTAAAAACGCTACAAAATAAAAATTTTGGGCGAAATTCGTAAAATCGCCCGACACACAATTTTCAAATGGCAAGAAATCCTAAAATACAGGTGTTAACCGAATAAATTATACTTTCAGAAAATAATTGTTTCGGTATGCTGCACTCAGCACATCTCTAAGTGGGTCATTCCCGAAATTTTCAGTGTGAGCTACGTATTATTTACCGTCACTTTCTGATATAACCAACAAAACACATTAAACGGTAAAATAGTCCACAAAAATCTGTCAATTCAATTTAAATCTTATGTAAAAAAAAAGTGATTTATTTCCAAAGATTATACGTCTGTGTTTATTTCAGTGTCATTTTTCAGAGTTTGGATCCTTTTCGCTAAACTACGTCCAGGGTCGCGTTTTAAAAAGTTAAAATTTTGCTGTTTGCCTCTCTTTCTAGGCAATATGTGCGTGCGTTAGAGAGGCAAACAGCGAAATTGTAAAATATAACTTTATAAACGTGTCCCAGTAGTTGTGCTACAGAAATGAACCATTGTACCTACTTATTTACTGGCCTACTATTTGCCTACTACTATAAGATTTGTCTCTGTCAATCCAACGAAGGAGTCATTAGAGTGACAGACAAATTTGTGGATTTTGAAGTTCGCTGTTAGGCCGCTGTACTGTTCTGTCACACCGCAAGTCGAACAAGACGTGCATTTGGAAGATGTGCTAGCCCCGCATGTAAAGCAAAGAAAGTAAAGGTAAAGTAAAACTAATAAGCAAATGTTTACTGATATATTTTAGAGTAATATAAACACATACAAAAAGGAAATACAAAATTATTTTACAAGACTATTGGATTCTAAAATAAATGCTTTTTGAGTCTGCAATGACATTGGAATATACTGGAATTATATAAACAACACACAATTGTCTGTCTAAAAAATTATATGACTTAAAACTAATAAGTGGCACTTCGATTACACATATTTGCGATTTTATTGCACTAGTTTACATAGGCTTTGTGTAAATTCATGAAACCCTGTAATAAATCAAAATTAAGTAAGTAAGTATTTTCTAAATAATTCTTGGAAAATATGTCTGTGGTTGCGTTTTATTCGTCCGTCTTTTTCATACATTTTGTTTAGGACAGATGAATAAGACCGCAGACATATTTTCAAAGAATGACCCAAATACGTTAAGAATTATTAATAAACATCTCTTAGCAAGTCTATAAGTATCGTTATCCCTATCCATCTTATCAATATTTATGTAAAACGGAAAGGGACAAACTATCCTTATCTGCTTGATAAGTTAGGAGACGATTATGAATAAGGGTTAGCTTAGCTGCGATTTTACGTTAGCCGGATATAAATACCTATACATGTTTTAATGATGTACATTTAGTATTTTTAAATACTAAATGTGCATCATTAAAACATGTTTAAATATAAAATAATCAACGTAGCAATCAACTGCTTTATTTTTATTAATTTGGTTGTGAACTTTACGCATAAATAAAAATAATGTCAAAGTCACAACGAAATTCGGCACATTAAAAAACTTTGATCTCAAAATCTTTTTTTTTAATACTTAATCATACTTCTAGCCAGTATGTTCATACTATTAATAAAATGAAATTGGCTGACTAAAAGAGCGCGGTGTAATTAAAAAAAAATATTTGATTGTAAAATACATATATACCAAACCTATTCAAGGTAAGTATTTTTACTGTAATCTGAACTTTAATATTTTTGACTAGACCAAAACATTGTGGGCAATAGAGACACTAGTAGTATATTCCCGATATTCCGTGTAGATTAATTATGTAATTTATGCATTATCGAGAAGGGAACAGCATATTATGTAATAGCATTGATGTATTTACATGTTTAATTTGTCTCGGCGCTTGTACTGTAATCATTTGACTAATAGTAAGGTCTATTAAAACCACTACAAACAAAATTCTAACTTTCTTGTTTTTTTTTTAGCAGTTATTATTTTGTAACAAAATCCCGATAGTGAGCATTTTCCAGATCTGGTCTTGATTGAGCTCATTGGAATCAGAATCACGGGCCGATTCTTTCTTGACCATAAAAAATAACGTGCCCAAAAATATTTTCCATTACGTCACGTTTTCTGTATGAACATACTACGAGCGAGCGGCGCGTAACGGAAATTTAATTTTTTACAAGGTGACATCTGGGTCTTGGAACAAGAGTGAACTCAGTACTACGGATGGTCACGTTGAGCAACTTTCACTATGGAGACAGCCAAATCGCGAAAAAATCTTCATTCTTGTCAAGGTGGATTTAGACCAAACGAGCATTCGCTCATTCTACCCCCCTCTCTACGAAATTCGTTCGTTACACAAAACGTGATTCGTCGAAATACATCGATTTCAGCATAAGGTTGAGAATCGCGTTTAATGATTTTTTTTGTGTATTTTTTCAATTATTTTGGGGGAAAGAATGGGCGAGTTGCGTTTCGTTTTTTTTATATAAGCTATATATCCACAAATGTATACCAACCGTATTGTATATACTTTTAAAACGCTGTGTTTAATTATTTCTAAAGTTTTTACAAGACATCTTATTCGTTAAACAGTTTCTTGAAACACTTTGAACAATTAAAGTGATTGAAAAATTATAGAACAACATGTCTTTTCATTGATAATTAATAATCTTTCCATATCCGCGCAAATACTAAAATAGTATCGTAAAAATCGTTGCGACAAAAAAACGATTCGGAATTGTCGGGCATTAGGTACGAGTCGAGGAAATCGAATGTTTAGCACTTTGCGGTTCAAGTTAAGTAATTTGGTAGTTTTGTATGTACTAAGCTTTTCCAATGTAAAGTGAGCCATAAACTGCTAAACATTCAATTTCCTCGACTGCATAACTTACACTTTTTACGACAAAAGGGTCTAGCATGCGATTTGTTGTCTCGATCTAATTTAGGAAGCCACTAAGTACAATTTTGCTCTTTTCGTTTTATCAATATGTCTATTAGACAGAAAGGGACGAACAGTATTTATATCGGCTTGCTAAGTTCGTGAGCATTTCTCAAAATTAATAGTTCCCTGCTAGACCCTTTTAAAACACTGACGGGGAATGTTTACAGTTTGGAGTCGTAGTCGAAGAACTTGAGCTCCCTATCTTCTGGAAGCTTCTTGAAGAACTCCTCAACGTAGTCGTCTGTCACCTCTGCGAGTGTCGCCGGCTTCCATTTGGGGTTGTTGTCTTTGTCGATCAGGAGGGCTCGGACTCCTGTCAATAGATAAATAATGGTACATTACGACACGAGTGGCGATGTTTTAAATCGACACGAGTTACGAATTTCCTTTTTGCACGTGTCTCGTACGACGTTTTTTAGTACTCAGGTCCAACTTCGGAGGGCCATCTGCACTAAAAAACGTCGTACGAGACGCGTGCAAAACTCGCGTATGTTGCTCTACATTGCGCGCCGAATTATTTTGTATGAAAAAAATTATTGCTCTAATTTTAAGTAATAGTTATTTGAATGTACTTATTATGTCGTAAACTAACATCCGTTAAGAGCTTCGCCGGTATTAGACTTACACCCTGTATAACAGTCACACAATGGAAAGGCCCACATAACAAAAGGAAAGTTGGAAACGGTTAAATTGCGACTCTATCACCAAGCAATAAGATGCCAATGTTAACCAATACGGAAGAATACCACCCTGCTTATAAAAAATACATGTATTCCCTTCGGTTCCCAAACGCACGAGAGTAGGGCGCTCTCGAACCAGCTTAAAAGATGACGTCTCAATCCGTTAGAAAGATGCGTATTGCGTATACAGGGTGGGAATGAGTATAACGGCAGACTTTACCAATGCATTTTTGATGACAAAAGAAGTAAAAAATGAATATGTGACATATGTTTTTTAATTTTTTTTTTTGTTGAACATTTTTCTGAAACTTTTTTCTCATTTTCTCTAACTTTAATCAATAAGAATTTTAATCGTGCAGGCATTTTTCATTTACTTGTGATGAAAACAGTTTTTTGAATAACATGTCATTATCTCTTAAACTAAGCCGAATCCAGAAAAGTTCATATGACATTATAGTCTCAAAATGTGTTCAGGAATACACCTTTCAAGTCTGGGCACATTACTGCGATCGCCACGCTGGGCAAGCGAATTGGCGATCGCAGTAATGTGTCCACTATGATGACGCTGCCGCCCATCATCAATCTTTTATCAAATAGTGGTCAGTGACACTTCAAACCCTTGGTCGACTCTTACGACATCCGCAGGAGGAGTTGGGGTGGTGACAAATGTATTCTTTCTGCCGTCACCACACGGCCACGTGTCATACGCCATTCGTTAAAAACTATCATGACACGCCTGGCGTGTCATCCGCACTGAAACGGTTAAACGATGACATCTCAATCCGTTAGAAAGATGCGTATCAGGGAGTGCGCTTGGAATTAACCACTTCTCTACCACGTATAACTCCAAATGGTCGCTCAGCGGTCGCTCGCACCACGAAGCTGGGGGTTCCGGGTTCGGATCCCAGCAATATTTTTTTGTGTATTTACCTTCAGGGAAGTCATGGGCCTCGGTGCTCCTGCAGGCGACCCTGTACTCCATGCGGAGACATTGCCCGAGGTCCAGCTGCCGCGCTGGATGGCTACAGGGTGATCTTCGTGTATTTACCTTCAGGGAAGTCATGGGCCTCGGTGCTCCTGCAGGCGACCCTGTACTCCATGCGGAGACATTGCCCGAGGTCCAGCTGCCGCGCTGGATGGCTACAGGGTGATCTTCGTGTATTTACCTTCAGGGAAGTCATGGGCCTCGGTGCTCCTGCAGGCGACCCTGTACTCCATGCGGAGACATTGCCCGAGGTCCAGCTGCCGCGCTGGATGGCTACAGGGTGATCTTCGTGTATTTACCTTCAGGGAAGTCATGGGCCTCGGTGCTCCTGCAGGCGACCCTGTACTCCATGCGGAGACATTGCCCGAGGTCCAGCTGCCGCGCTGGATGGCTACAGGGTGACCTTCGTGTATCTACCTTCAGGGAAGTCATGGGCCTCGGTGCTCCTGCAGGCGACCCTGTACTCCATGCGGAGACATTGCCCGAGGTCCAGCTGCCGCGCTGGATGGCTACAGGGTGATCTTCGTGTATCTACCTTCAGGGAAGTCATGGGCCTCGGTGCTCCTGCAGGCGACCCTGTACTCCATGCGGAGACATTGCCCGAGGTCCAGCTGCCGCGCTGGATGGCTACAGGGTGATCTTCGTGTATCTACCTTCAGGGAAGTCATGGGCCTCGGTGCTCCTGCAGGCGACCCTGTACTCCATGCGGAGACATTGCCCGAGGTCCAGCTGGGCGCCGCGCTGGATGGCTCGCAGGGTGATCTTCAGGGAGCCGGGGCAAACTGAGTGCAGGGTCTGAGGATTGGGTTCATTTGAAAGGATGTTCATATAATGAAATATTGCTCGATAATTACAAGGACATCTATGGATGAAAGGAACTCAATATAGGCAAGACTGGAGAATGCTGAAGGAGGCTTATGTATCCACAGGACACACAGACAGAGCCCCACCTACATAACTATCATCATAACAGGAAAATTTACTTGGTCTGTACCAAGGCTATAAATAAATAAAATAAATAATAACAAGGAAATTATTCTGTAAGAGTAAGACCATAAAGTAACTAAAAACATAAAAAAAGATCAACTACAGAATTATCCTATAGCCAGAATTTATAGGTGAATCTATCTATGTAATACATCCGATGACAACATAATTATAAGAAAAAAACCGGCCAAGTGCGAGTCGGACTCGCGCGCGAAGGGTTCCGTACCATTATCAATTTATTATTTAAAAAATACAGTTAAATCAACCTACCTCAAAAACTATAAGAGATAATTTAATCAAACCAAAAATCGTTGATAGAGTTTATTAATGCGCATAACATATATTTTTTTTAGAATTTTATATCGCGTAGTTTAAAAAATAGAGGGGGGGGGGGACACATTTTTCAGACTTTGAGAGCTGATATCTCGAAAACTATTTGCTTAAATAAAAATGAGATTTATAAACCTTCATATCATTTTCAAAGACCTTTTTATTAATACCCCACACGCTTATATACAACAATTTTTTTTTTTCTATCCCTCAGTTACATGTATGGAGGGCCCCCACCCCAATGGTTATTTTTACAATTTAGTATGATAATCCTGTAGCGGTTCATACAACACATATCCTTACCAAATTTCGTTACTGTACCATTTATAGTTTCCGAGTAAATCAGCTGTGACAGACGGACAGACGGACATGACGAATCTATAAGGGTTCCGTTTTTGCCATTTTGGCTACGGAACCCTAAAAAGTAAGGTTATACTTTCTTCATTAATATTACCTATTTCATTTTATTATATTTTAATTTTTCATTCTACTAATATAAATAGTTAAGAATTGCAGTTCGTTTTTACGAACACTATGGACCACAAAGTTGTCTAATACTAAAGATATTTTATTTTATTATGTATTTTACTTGCATATTTTAATTAATAATACAAATTATTAGACAGCCAAACATTCTAAAGAAAAAAAAACTTAACCTAGAAAATCAAACTTTGTACATATATGGCAATTACATTGCGTGCGAATTATTTTTTGAATAAATAATTTATTTCTCACCTCCAGCGTTTTATTCGACCACTCATTCTTGACCCTCAGCAACCGCTCAATAATCTCCTCCACACTACCAGCAGCGAAGCAATAATTAATATGCTTAATATTCTCAGCCAGCGAGAACTCTTCAGCTGGTTCATTGAACTTGGTCAGCAGTGCTTGGATCTCGTTCTCATTAGCACAGCGGGACAGAAGGGTTTCCAACTCGTAGAGACGGGAGGATGGCACGAAGTGGGTGGCGATGCCGGCTTTGACAACGTCTTTTCCTTTTAGCCTGTCCCCTGAAATAAGATGTTAAAATAGTTACGATACAAGAGCCAAAAAAGAAATTCGAAATGAGTGGCGATGTTTTAAATCGACACGAAGGTACGAATTTCCTTTTTGTACGTGTCTCGTACGACGTTTTTTAGTACAGATGGCCCTCTGAAGTTTTGGACCAGATGTAAAATGAGCCACTTCTCGCACTAGCGCCTAAAAAGGCACCATCTGTACTAAAATAGTACATTTCGATGCATTACTAGTGCAGAAAAGTAAATTTTGTGTGCGTTAATTTCTCTTTTAAGGCACTTGTTATGAAAAAAGTCGTTCGATACACGTGTAAGAACTTCTTTTTAACTCGGGTGATTGTCGCCCTCGTTTCACTCGGGCTCCGACTTTTATCTAAAGTACTCATCAAGACAACATTGTAGATCATGCTTTAGCGCCATTCTAAAGCTAGGCGTCCACAGACCCGAATCGTACGCATCGGACGCATCGCATTTAGTATTCTTTGTATAGAAAATCATACAAGTGCGTCCACTGTTCCACACCGTACGTATCGTAATATCAGTGGAAGAAATGCGATGCGATGCGTACGATACGAACTGTGGACGCCTGGCTTAAATTGAATGTCCTCACTCCTCAGACATATACAAGGTGTAATCGATAAGTGTTTACAGGCCATAATTCCGTATAAATATGAGAGATATCAGAAAACTTTTCACTGATATCGAAAGTATGTTACCCAACGAGTAAAATTACACTAATAGTCCATTATATTACGGAAAAAAGTTCACATTCGGATACCAGCACCAAATTTTAGTATGTTGTTAAATATGTCATTCTGTATCCAAAACTGCCGGGAGACACTCTCTCAGAGGTCAAGGCCACCAGTAATGACGTCATCAAAATGCCTAATGCCTACTTTCAAAAAGCGCTTATTTGTTCCTCAACCGCCCAACGTATACCATCGCGTGTAGTATCAATCGAAAGGTCATTAAATATGCTCTAACTTTGTCTTTTCATTTTATAGCGTACATCTAGAAATAAAAAAAATATCGTTGAAAGAATAAAAATATTTTTTTACTCTTTTCGTACAATGTACATTTCATCAGGAAACAAGCGGTATTAGAAAAAAATATTGTACTAAATAAATGTAGCCAAACTATTATCCTAAAATATACAGTTTAAATCATCGAAATCGGTTGAAAATAAACAAAGTTATGTCATTTTCTATATTCCGCGGCAAACGCCATACACCCGCCATCCGCCCGCCCGCCAGTTCGAAAATGTAAATTGCATCCAAACTATGCAATTGATTTATACTGATAAGATATGAACTGAAAGCCAATTAATTATACAAATACTAGTTGTTTTAAAAATACTGTTGTTATTCAAATAAAATACACAATTTAAGAAAAAAACAAATTAAAAAAAAGTAAGGTAGAAAAAAGGCATCAAATGAATAATAATAACTTCTAACTATCAATAAAAGAATATTATGTATATATTTCAAGGTTTTAGTCTGAACAGTAAATTCTGGAGCAAGTTCCTTCACATACACAAAGAAGAGTGTAATTTAAAACGTTTTTTACGCATACGCCAACGTGGACCTGGACAAGGCACAAGTTCTTTGCAACTAGCACTTGCATCAGGAATCGTTTTCCACAATGGAACTGGAATATAGACAAATACTTTCTCTTCTTTTTTCCAGCTTCAATAGCAGGGATCAATTTTCTTGTGGATAAGGCAAGGCACTTCGTCCATATCTTCGTTTGTTTGTAGAATGGTCCGCTTCAGATGTTGAGTCAGTTTCAGTGCATCTTTAGTTGGTGAGATCATAAATTAAGGTGAGATGCTTTCGATAGCTTTATATTCATATGAAATCATTCCGTCTGGCTATAATTAATTGTTATATAATTTGTAGTATCTCTGGACATTCGTCATCCAAGTGGTGGACGGCCTTTTTCTTTCCAGTAGCCATGGACAGATAGTTTATCACGACATGACTGTCCGGTCGACGAAGGACGTGACCTTACCATCTTAGCTTATTTTTACAACCTTGAAACTCCTCTTTACATGCTTGTTGTGAACTCTAGCCGTGAGCGCGACTCCTCCTGCCCATCGTAGCAAACGAAGTATGCGATTAGAAGTAATCCTAGATATTTCAGCAATGGACGGATCGTATAAAAAAAATCAAACTTACCTACAGGCAAAGTTTGTTCACACAAGCTAACAATATAAAGCACGATACTGAGCACGGAAATCGTTTTCCAGGGCAGGCAGCTTACATCAGTTCGTAACAGCAGAATTGTTTCAACTAATAATTCATAGTTAGCAGTAGTAAGAATAACGAGCAAATTGCTAATTTTAACAATTAGTAGGTTAATTAATATTCCGTTGGAATGACAACTGTAATCTGTACGTATAAAGGTAAAGTCCTCAATTCTTCCTCCGTGACTATGCTCTCGTCTTCACGCGAACAAGCCTATGCCAGAATATTATTTTACACACAGCCGCCGCTGAAACAAATAACTACCATACATGAGGGCTAGGGTTTTTTAGAGGGACGGAAACTTTGATGTTTAGAGTTGCTTGCCCTGGAAAGGATTTACATGCTCTCGATACACGATGATAAGATCGTTAGCTTGTTTGAAGAGACTTTGCCTGTAAGTTTGATTAATTTCTTATGCGATCCGTTCATTGCTGATATGTCTCTGATTGCTTTTCATCGCATGTTATGTTATGTTTCGGCCGGAATCGAGTGGGCTGTCGAGTATCTGGTGTGCTCATTCATCCCTTTCCCGTTGCTGGAGCTGTAGGTTAATGTCATGGCTGCGCTACCTCATAATTTTTTTCTAGCCTCCTTGTATTTTTGCAGAACCGTAGAATATCCCTGGGCGACCCCAGGGAAGAACTCATGGAAGTCGACACCGATAAGTTGCAGGGATACCTGCCAAACACAATGCCACTGCGTATCTACAAAATGCATTCTACCAGCACATGCTGACTAGTTTCGTCTCTCCCTTAATGTGGACAGGCTGCTTAATTATTTATTCCCATCACCTTAAGATGCCTGTTGAGGATGTTGTTTCTCGAAATAATTCTGATCAACATCCTCAAGTAAATTTTTTCCAACTTCGTAAAGTATCGGGTTCTCCTCACGTTATTTTAGCTTGCCTGGAAGTGGTTCCCTCTTTCCACTCTCTCTCCGCTTCTATTTCTTTCAGTTTACTCAATACTCTATCACATACATCGTATGCTACGATAGACAGGCGGAGACACGCTCAAGGACTGCGTTCGCCGCTTATGTAATGTAAGGGTTAGTTTCAAGATTGTAAAAATAAGCTAAGATGGTAAGGTCACGTCCTTCGCCGACCGGACAGTCATGTCGTGATAAACTATCTGTCCATGGCTACTGGAAAGAGGGAAAGAGGAAGACCGTCCACCACTTGGATGACGAATGTCCAGAAAGACTACAAATGATATAACAATTAATTATAGCAAGAAGGAATGTTTTCATTAAAAATATAGCTAACTAAATAGCGGTAAACACTTTGTGTTCACGTAATACCTTGTAAACTGTGTGGAAGCAATAAATGATTGAGTATTGAAAGCATCTCACCAACAAAAGATGCACTGAAACTGACTCAACATCTAAAGCGGACCATGCTACAAACAAACGAAGATATGGACGAAGTGCCTTGCCTTATCCACAAGAAAATTGATCCCTGCGATTGGAGCTGGAAAAAAGAAGAAAGAACTTGCCTTGTACACGTTGGCGTAAGAAAACGTTTTAAATTGCACTCTTCTTTGTGTATGAACCTACTTCAGAATTTACTGTTCAGAATAAAACTTTGAAATATATATATAGATAATATTCTTTCATTGATAGTTAGAAGTTATTATTATTAATTTGTTACCTTTTTTCTACCTTACTCTAAGTACCTATACCTACGTCTTTTAATTTGGTTTTTTCTTAAATTATGTATTTTATTTTAATAACAACAGTATTTTTAAAACAACTAGTATTTGTATAATTAATTGGCTTTTAGTTCATATCTTATCAGTATTAAATCAATTGCATAGTTTGGGTGCAATTAACATTTTCGAACTGGCGGGCGGGCGGATGGCGGGTGTATGGCGTTTGCCGCGGAATATAGAAAATGACATAACTTTGTTTATTTTCAACCGATTTCGATGATTTCAACTGTATATTTTAGGATAATAGTTTGGCTACATTTATGTGGTACAATATTTTTTTCTAATACCGCTTGTTTCCTGATGAAATGTACATTGTACGAAAAGAGTAAAAAAATATTTTTATTCTTTCCACGATATTTTTTTTATTTTTAGATGTACGCTATAACACAACAAGACAAAGTTAGAGCATATTTAATAACCTTTCAATTGTTACCACACACAATGGTGTATGTTGGGCGGTTGAGGAACAAAAAAGTGCTTTTCGAAATTAGGCAGCAGCCATTTTGAGGACGTCATTACTGGTGACCTTGACCTTTGAGAGAGTGTCTCCCGACAGTTTTGGATACAGAATGACATGTTTAACAACATACTAAAATTTGGTGCTGGTATCCGAATGTGAACTTTTCCCATACATACGTGTCCGTAATATAATGGACTATAATAACTTTTTTGAAATAAAATCGGAATTATCCCAAATATTAACTTCACACCCTTCCATACATTTAGTAGGTAACCGTTCATTCAAAGACTAATTTAATACGAGGCATTCCAGTAAATGTCATTTTACTCATTGGGTAACATACTTTCGATATCAGTTAAAAGTTTTCTGATATCTCTCATATTTACGGAATTATGGCCTGTAAACACTTTATTACTGTACTGTAAAATTCTGTGTTTAGTTCTTTGCCTTTTTTACCCTTCCTTCTCCGTAACTTCTCCAAATTTTTTGTTAGTCAGTAATAATGAAACCAGTTCATAATTCTAATTACATATAATGTTGTATCTGACATTATACTATGCCAAACTTGATGGATAAACTATCCTTATCTAATATTATAATTTATAATTGTTTAAAGATAACTTAGATAACGATAATAGCATTCAAAACAAAACCCTCACAACATATAAAACTATTGTTTAATAAGTTGTACTCACCAGTTAAGCCCAAATACAATCCTAAATTAACCTGCAACCTCGGCAGGAAGTAGGACCCTCCAACATCTGGGAACAGCCCAATCTTCGTCTCGGGCATAGCTATGACTGTCTTCTCAGTTGCCACTCTGTACCTTCCATGAACTGACAACCCCATGCCTCCGCCCATGGTTATCCCATTAATAATAGCTATGTAAGGAATCTTGTATTTGCCAATCAAGTAGTTTACATTGTACTCTGTGTGGAAAAAGATTGGTCCTTCTACTTTGTCTATGGCTGCTTTGACATCTCCACCGGCACAGAATGCCTTTTCTCCACCACCCTTGACTATGACACAGGTTTTCGTAGTCTCCCATTCTTGAAGCTGCGGTAACAGCTTTGTCACCATGGAGGTGTTTAGGGAATTTAATGCTTTGGGGCGGTTTAGTGTTACAACACCAGCATTGTTGAGAGTTTCAAATAATACATCAGATTCTTGAGTTGACATCATGCGCTTAAGTGCTAGAGCATTAGATAATTTAATTCTTAATTTAAACATCTGAAACAAGACATGACATTGCCATTTTAATAACTGAAGATCATATTATATATTCAAATTAATATGCTAAGAAAATATACTGTACTTAAGCATGTTAGGTCAAAAATGAAATAATAAGCATGAATGTGTTAATATTATGAAATAAGTTAATCTAACTCGAGGGGGTGCTGATAAGGCTGATAGGAAATGATACTGCAAAGTACACTTTAAAAAATAATAATGTGAACATTAATCAGTAAATATACAGGTGTATTACAGGAACATCTGCTGTATTAACCCTGCTATTTATAGTAACAGACCATGCTTGTATCAATAATCAATGATAATAAAGTGCGACGCAAGAGCTAATTGATGTTGATTTACTATAATATTCCTATAATAGAAATTCCAATATGAAGGCCCTATTGTCAGTGAAGAAATCCACTTAAGATCATGGGTACAGCATAGTGCAGACGTACAATCTCTCCTGTTTTGTAAATATAATCACCAGATTGCACAGTACGCTAAAATGTTATAGGTTGGAATTATAAACATGCCAAATAATAACAAAAATATGGGTTAAAACTGCATTGCGCTTTCAATAGCAATATTTTAAAGCATGCATGAAATTGTAGAAGCTGTTATTCAACAATACGTAATTAATTACATAAGGACTTGCCTTGAACTCTGCCAAAGATGTTATCACTAAGTTAACAAATACAAAACTTGTCGGTAAGGCGAGGATGCCTAGTGCCCAGTTTTAAAGTTCAAACAAACACAAATACACCACACGATTATAAATTCACAGACAGAAGCTGAATCGCCTGATAATAGAGAAGCAGTTTTGAATATCCATTTGTTATAAATATTTAACAAATGCTTAAAAAAATTGACCTTTAAAAATTATATCGCGGCAGAGTAGAATCGGCAAGTAGGCATGGAAATGACGTTTAATTTTCGTTCCAAATTTGTAAAATTTGTAAGTGTGTATGAAACGGAACGTAAACGTCAAATATTGTGTTGTGACAGGTGACAGCGCAGCGACATTAATGAGAAAGGTTATATTATTAAATAGTCATATTTAATTATATATTGAAACAGAAACTTAAAATATTAACAGTATCTAAGTTCAGTTATGTCTGTAACTAGAAAAGTCCTCAACTGGTACGCTAGACTGGCCCCAAGCCGTGGCCATGTTACTCCTCCGTACAGTCACGTTGTGCAGATTGGAGATCCTAGGTTACGTAAAGTTTCCGAGCCGGTACCTCCAGAATCGATCAAGACTGAGCGGATTCAGACAATACTGAAGAAGCTTGAAATTGTGCTAAACAGATATGGCAGTTTTGGAATGTCGGCGCCTCAAATTGGTGTAAATATGAGGATATTTGCTATGCAGTTAACAGCATTAGAAATTAAGACTACAAGCATAGATATTGTTCAGTCTCGTGGTATGACTGTAGTACCGTATACTGTGAGTAAGTAAACAGTAGTACTTCGTTCTATATTACTTATAAAAGTACAATACTAGAAGTTTTTTTATTTATGGTAATTTCTTTTAGGTGTTCATCAATCCAACATTAAAAGTAGTTGACTTTCGTAAAGTCTCTTATGCTGAGGGCTGTGAAAGTGTTAGAGGGTTCTGTGCGGATGTTCCTAGATACAAAGAAGTAGTAATTTCAGGTAAGAATTGAGTGCTTCCTTCACTATATGACATGCTCTGGAAATTAAACTTGTCAACTGCACATGTGTGTATTAGAATCCTTTTTTCAATATTTATTATTAAAAAAAATATCTGAAACAGTTTACTCGAAAATCTGAATGTTTCAGGTCTAGGTCCAGAAGGTGAACCAAAATCAGAAAAGTTTAAAGACTGGCCAGCAAGGATAGCACAACATGAACTAGATCACTTGGATGGCAAGCTGTACACAGACATCATGGACAGGAAAAGTCTGTGCTGCACATGTTGGGAGGAAGTCAATGTGTCTCAGGGGAAGCTGGCAATACCTTTTACTCCTGAATAAAAGATAAAATAGATTGTGGTGCTCATTTCCTATTATGTTAGCCTATGACTATGATGACTCTTGAATCCCAAATATATATGAATTAAAATCGAAATTCCAACCTCATTTTATAAAAATTATAAATAATATAGTGCTTTCAAGCTTTGGCTCTAGATGACTGATTTTCGAAAATAATCTTGAGATATGACATTTTGACAATAAGATCTAGTTCTGAGCCAATCCAAAGATTGCGTTTTGTTTGTTAGGTTTTGTGAACTAGATGGCAGCACTGAAGCGTTTAATACAGTTGACACAATAAATATTGCTCCAAAACATGTATACTTATTCCGAGTAATATTGATTATTACTTGAAATAATTCATTATATAATTTATAAAACTCATAAGCAATGTAACCGTCACTCTTTTTATTAAATTTTTCTGAAGTAGTATTCAAAAGCACACAAATGATATAGCTATGGATGTCACGATCGAAGTTGATCAGGTATTTGAACGAACCTGAATTGACTTTGATTAGTTTGATTTCAATGGTCGTCGAACTTGTCGGCATTGCAATATCTGTATAGCTATTGGTCAAAACTTTTGTATTATAGAAAATTATTCCACAAGTAACCAATTAGAGTAGTAATGTGATTAAAATATTCAACTGACGCGTGCCCGCCTTCAAATAAAACAATCCTGAAACAAGGGTGTTGTCCATTCCATCCGGCTTTATTTTATGAACTTGACAACGCTAGCGTAATGATCAAACAATACTATCCAATTTTCTAACTAATACGTTACACGAATATTGCAGATATTTATTCTTAATAGTCATTTAACCCAGTATGAAATTATGATGAATAAATTTGTGTATTATTTTGTTGTGTTGCTTTGCTATAGCATTTCTAACTCAGACGCAGGTGAGTGAAAACGATTAACGGATTTTTATTTAATTGCTATTATTTTAGTCACAAGCCCTGTCCTATCATTTAAAGAACAGTCCCTGCAAAAATTATTTCCACATATTATTCAGAGAAATAACACAAACCTGTTAGAATTACATTCTTATTAGCGGTATTTCTATTGACATGTAATTGCTCCTTATTTTTCCATTGTACTGTTTATCTTGGTTTAATATTATATTATTTCAAAGTTAAATTTATTTCAAATTATATTTCAAAATTAAAAAGTAGATAAATATTTGTTTAAAATATATATTGAAATTAGAACTTACCTATAAATTTCACAAGGAAATCATAGGTTGACAGGTATGATTGGTCAATAATTTTCAAAAAATTCTTGTTTCAGAGTATGCTAGATATTACTTTGATTATGAATGTAATGAGCCTCTGCTAGCTAATGCCAAACTAACTGCCACTTCCAGCCTGAGAGAGAGAGGACCCGATAATGCTAAATTACATGGTAAGTTGATGCAAAACTATTGATCCCCTCATTTGAATACAATAGTTATTAGATAATTTTGGTTCTTGTTACTGATTTTTTAAATGGTTACATTACTTTTGTTGTAATTTAGTGTGAAGGTTGTTACACATAGAACCCTTTTTTATTTTTAGAAGGCAGCTTTAAATGTGTTTTTTGTTATTTATCTTTTTGGCTCAGATTTGTGTAGCATGTGTTGGAAGTTTATTACTGTGTGACTGCAAGTAGATGTTTTTCATTGTACCAGCTGAAAAAAAGTGTTCTTAAACATTCACATTATAACAACTCACAAAAAACAACATACAATCGGAAAAAGTTTTGGAAATAATAGGATTCTTCGTCTACAGGTCCACAATATCACTAAAATCAATTTACGGACCAAATTTATATATACACAGAAGCATACCTTGAGAAATTGTATGCCAAAGATGGCTGAGCTTAATGTTAGATGGGCATTTAACATCAAAACTTGGAATCCTACTTATGATGAGATACTGTTAGCTTCAAGCTATATACAGCCAGAAGAGAAGGAAAGATTAGACAGATTTGTGTACCAAGATGATGTTAAATCATCACTAATAGGGAGATTAATGATGCGGAAATTTTCTCACTTATCTACTGGAATCCCGTACAATGAAGTTATGTTTGCTAGGGATGAGCGTGGGAAACCATACTTAGTAGGTGGTGGTGATATTCCGGTTAACTTCAATGTGTCACATCAGGGGGATTATTGCGTCCTAGCTGGACACAAGGAGAGAAATATTGGAATAGATGTCATGAAGATAGAATCTCCAGTGAACAAGAATGTTCCGGAATTCTTTAGACTCATGACAAGACAGTTTTCTACACATGAGTGGAAGACTATAAAAGGATTTCCCACTGAAAAAGAACAGTTGAAATGCTTTTACCGGCATTGGTGTCTGAAGGAGGCTTATGTTAAGAACATTGGAGTGGGAATAACCATTGCACTGAATAAAATTACTTTTGTGATCAATACTTTAGAAATGTCAGTGGGTAACATAGTGACGGATACCCAGTTGTATGTCAATGATGTTTTAAAACGTGACTGGCACATAGAAGAAACTCTACTTGATGAGAAACATGGTGTAGCCGTAGCCTTACAGGTTCCTAAAGACACTAATATAGAACCAGTATCATTTTCTCACTTGAATTTTGCAGAGTTGACTAAGGAAGCACAACCATTACATCCTCCCGACGCTGAATTCGCAAATAGTTTCGTAAAGAAAGCTGTGAAGCATTTTTAGGGTTCCTAAAAAAGAACCTAGATATTTTTTTTATTTACATATAGGTATTTAGTGTATGGGTGGGCAATAGAGAGTTAAGATACCTAATTAAAATAAAATAAAAAAGTTTTTGAATATAAGTATAAACATAAACATTATTAGATGTAGAAAACAAGTGTGATTTTAAGAGTGTTTTAGTTTTGCATAGCATTTTTAAATAATAAATCAAACCACAATCATTGACATTTAATTTTACATAACATCCCAAAATGACTAACAAAGCTTATCATATCAAACCATTACTGAGCTGCAATCAAGCTTGCCATAATCATTGTCAAGGTCTCAACGCTTGGACGGCTTCTGAGAATGATTTCGACCAGCAACTGGTCATCGACTTGGGGACTGTGAAGAACATCACCCGAGTGGCCACACAGGGCAGACACCATTCGAGGGAGTACGTGCAGGAATACCACATCAGCTATGGCACGAATGGGCTGGATTATGTGCGGTATAAAGCCGCGGGGGGAGAAGTTAAGGTAATGATTGGTGGCTGGTGGATCGTGGGGTTGTGGGAAACTGTAGGAGTTGATAATTCTGCTTATGTGATGTTGATGTATGATGCTGACAGAAAGAGTATTATTGGTTCTTGAAAAACTAATTAACAAATATTATTCATAATATTTTTTTCGTGGGTTTCGGGGTTCGTGGTCTGCGGGCGACCACGAGTTGACTAAGGTAAAGTGTTCGAAACGTCAAAATGAAGTTACAGTTAATTAATATACGCGAGTTTATCTGTTGTCATAGTTTTATTTCATGAAATATTATTCATTTCTTACATTTTGTCCCTAATAATATGAGCCGAATAAATGACTAAATTTAGTCTGTAGATTTTATTTAAAATTAATAACATTCTATTCCGGAAACGTCTCCTTAGCAAGGCGATGAGTATTGCTTGTCTCTTTCGGTCTTATCAGTGTCTCTATAGACTGAAAAGGGCAAGCAATACTTATATACTTACTAAGTTAGGAATTGTGTATGAATAAGGGGGTAACTAAATTTAATACATAATTACATATGAAGGGTCCACGGAAAAAACATGTCCAAAGCTTAAAAAATCAGGGCAAATTCACACCTTATTCTGTTTAAAGTAAGGTGGTTTTTCCTTCTGTAATTTGAATTGACTAGACATATTCTTTCCGTGGACCCTTCATATAGTGCTCACAGAACACAAGGGATGCTCGAAAACCTCTTGAAAACCTTCTTTGAAGGCCCACTACGCGCATATATCAGTAGTTGTAGACGTCCATAGGCTGCTTACCAGGCGACCTGTATCTTTTCTACCTATCATAATGAACCCACATAAGCAGATTTATTACCTGTCAGAATTGTCACCAACCCCATGATATAATCATTCATCACCAAAACATGGGGGCTACTAACGGCAACATCAAACTAAACGTAAAATTTAACAGGCAGGATTAACCACACAGCACATTGTAACCGCTTTGTAGATAATTAACCGAAAGTGCTAATAACATTCTCTCATAAAAGGGGCAATTATTTAACCTAATTGACGTGCTATAAACTCGGAACATAATATGCCGCGCTGCCACGACTTGATATCAAGTCAAAAAAGAAAAACAAAATCGTCGCATGCCTGTTACGGCTATGTATCATCATCTTTCATAAAGTTGGCAAGACAAATTGGACAGTTGTTTACGAGCAATTTGTTGCTTAGCGATGGCGGCACGCTATTATAGTCAAGTTCATAAATATGTACAAATTTGTTCACCTTATTCCATTGACTTAAGGTGTAAAATTGTGTATATATTTACGAACTCGCGTGAACCTTTTCGATGACGCGGGGAATCGCTTAACTTTCGTCTCTGGTTTTGTATCAGTCAGTGCTATGCCGATCGAAATTATCTTATCAAACTGCTACACCAGTGACACGCATGTGTGTCCGAAAAGACTGTACCTATGCCGGCGACACAATCGCTGTGTCAAATTATGTTCGTCTGCTGTATGCCCCACATAGGAGTATAGCAAGAACTTTGATTACGTGTGTGTCTTTGGCGTAGGAGTAAGATTTTTTGTGTCGCCAGAGTCGAACGTGTCAAATGAAGTTCATCATCGTCACGTTTTAACTTGTCATCGTCTATCGTTAATAAGACGAGTGTCACATCCTCAATAATGTAAGCAAATAGTAGGGTCCACATAGCACTAACTGCTTTGCGCGGCAATTTTCTCACAAAGCAGCTCGTTCAGTGTGGACGTACTTCGGTCGACCACATATAGGTACATTTAATGACCACGGTATACTGGCCGAGCTGACCTACTATCGCGAACTTAGAAATCCCCAAATTTCGAGGATTTTGTAGGGATGAGAGTTGGAGACAAGTAATCACAACGAGGATCGTATATGAACTCTCTTTATTAGGATATAGATCAGCCTTATATACTAGGATACACACACATAGGCATCGGTTCTTATATGCTATACTTACACCTCTACAATTTGGCTCTGTCACTTCAACGAAGGCGACATCAGAGTGACAGAGACAAATCCCCGAAATTTGCGGATTTCGAAGTCCACGGTAGGGCCGCCAATTTACTCGCGAGATAGTTTGTTCATTCCGGCCCTGGCTAATGACACATGCCATCATAGACCAAAAAAACTCCACCATCATATTGCCACTGAACTCAAGAGTATGTTACTAGCACTATATTTTGGTTTGCATGAAAGTATTTTTGCTTGCATGATTCTTTCCTGCTCTATTAGTTTAATCCTTAGATTTTATTTTGTTATTTTAATACAGGTTTTGGTACTACATTTTTATGGTTGGGTTTCGGTTAAATATAATTTTAATATTTGTATAAGAGGTTTTGGTGAACAGGGTATTGATTAACATTTTGGCCAGACGTAAGTGGTATTAAAATTTATTATTAATTACTAAATCATAAGTATCATGACCTAAAAAATGCACAAAATAAGACTTGATCACAAGCATAATATTCAAAAGGGTGTGTCCACACAACAAGCCGTCTTTCAAAGAAATGGCTGAGCAAGGCAGCTCAGACATATTCAGAAATAATTTATCATTTAAAAAAAAATACCTATTTGACATCGGTAGCTATAAAAATCTTTATAAATAATCATCTCAAAGCTTCGACATAAAATTTCAGAAAGTTATTCGTTTAGTTATTCATTTATTCAACTTTGTAGTCATGTCTATATTATTGCAAACAATGACGCACATTTGTCCGATCTCTGTAGGCTTAGCACATGATTGGCGCGACAGTATGTCGCCGCGAGATAGATCTCCTGTCCTTTACTAGCTAAATTAACAAAAGACGGACGTATAGTCTATCTCGCGGCGAGATACTGTCGCGCCAATCATCTGCTAAGTATACTGGTCATATTAGACGTACCTCGCCCGAGGCAAAAGCGCTGCCTCAAGCTTCGGACTAGTCATATATAGAGTGGCTCATTGAAAATGAAAAAAAATAAAAATAAAAAAATATCCGCGCGAGTCAGACCGCTCCGTATGTATGTGGTCGCTCGTGCCTTTACCTTGGGCGACGCAATTTCTTCGAGAGGAGGCTCGATCATTTTGCACTTAGCTACTCGGTGTGGACTTGGTTAGCTGGTCCACAGGTTTAAAGTCGCTTAGCGGGCTATGGAAAGGGCTATGCTTGGTGTCTCTCTGCGGGATCGAATCAGAAATGAGGTGATCCGGCAGAGAACGAAAGTGATCGACATAGCCCACCGTATCAGCAAGCTGAAGTGGCAGTGGGCTGGCCATATTAGCCGCAGAACCGATAACCGTTGGGGTATACGGGTTCTTGGGTGGAGACCGCGTCTTGGCAAACGTAGTGTAGGACGCCCTCAGGCAAGGTGGAGTGACGATTTGCGCAAGATGGCTGGCAGAAGCTGGAGGCGAGCAGCCGAAAATCGAACACAGTGCCGCGAAATTGGGGAGGCCTATGTCCAGCAGTGGACTGCGACAGGCTGATGATGATGATGATGACTCGGTGGACTTGCCAAGTGTACACATTTTTATGTCGATGAATCTATTGACTAGATCTTACCACTGGTCTTTAAAACATCCCGCAAATGCCCCATTTATACCCGAGATAAATCTATTGACTTGATCTTACCACTTACCTCTGGCCACAACCACATAGAGTTAGGGTAGTCTATCGTGGACTAGAGAACCCCACATTAACCAATGCGTAATATTCGGCTCTACCCCCGGGGGCCTTGTGTTACGTAAAGTATACAATTCAATACATTCCTCTGGGTTAAAAAATGGCTACCACAACTAACCAACTAACACCACAAGGCACCGGCTCTTGGACGGCGACAGAGAGCTCGTACTACCAACACCTGACGATCAACCTCCGGTCGCGGAAGGAGCTCCGCGGTATCGCCACCAGAGGGCGCTACGCCACCGACGAATATGTCTCGGAGTACACGCTGCAATATTCAGACGATGGGGAGGCGTGGCGGGTGGCGGGGTCTGACGCCTTGTCGCAGGTAAACACGAGTGTTACATCCCATCCAAGGAACGGAACCGGTATTTTCACCATACAAGAACGGTTCGTTTTCGTTCTTCGGTAAATAAATTCTAAGTCAGAGTAATTTAAAAAATACGGTGTGGTAAAAACTATATTAAGTACTACATAAAGAGTATAAAATATTGGGCTATTTTGAGGTTTTTCGAAAATACCGGTTTCGTTCCCTGATCCCATCATCAGAACCCGCCTTGGTGCCCACGGGAACAGCGGTTATACCCGTTAGATTAAACAAAAATGTAAATCGGTTCACGATTCTGGGAGTCGGAGACAGGCACCTGTCGACCAACCTCCGATCGCTGAAGGAGCTCCGCTCGATCGCCACCAGGGGGCGCTATCCATCAGATGAAACAGTATTACAGGTAAATAATATATTTATTTACGTCCGAGTTTAGCGTTAAGGGTGCGTATTTTTTATCGCAATTTGTAAATAAAGCAATGGTGGTGGTGCACCGGTACACTCTGTATCTAATCTGTTAATACTAACCAAATATTATATTACAAATTTTCCTTCCCATCCAAGTTGTGGATGATTTTCATGTACCCAAAACAAGCCATATTTATCTTACCGTTACTTGATTTATTGATTATTATACAATTTTTTAAATATATGAATATTTACAGACGTTTGATGGAAACCATGATGGCAATACGGTTAAGA
This sequence comes from Thaumatotibia leucotreta, assembly GCA_025490895.1. Classification (NCBI taxonomy): domain Eukaryota; kingdom Metazoa; phylum Arthropoda; class Insecta; order Lepidoptera; family Tortricidae; genus Thaumatotibia; species Thaumatotibia leucotreta. The sequence goes on from JALPQI010010458.1 coordinate 25,471, forward strand.
AGAATGAGTTTGAAGTCCCTATAATAGCGCAGTACATTCGTATAAACCCTATGCGGTGGAGAGACAAGATTTCAATGAGAGTGGAGTTGTATGGATGTAATTATGGTGAGTAATCTTTTTACGGAGAATAATGCAATTGAATTTATTTATTTTAGATAAAATGTTACCGAAAATTGAAATATGTTGGTGTTAGTGTTTTTTACAAGTTGACAAATCATGATTTTGATAAAATTTCATAAACCGTTAACACGGTTAAATGTGATTCAGTCAAAAAATAATATATGACTATGATATCGGTTACAGTACACGCTAATTTTGGACTGTACTGATACAGTACATCAGTCCTATTGTCTGTTGACTGAAGCTAGGCCAATATGAACCCTGTGTCGAATTCTGTATCCGAACTATTTATTAATGCTGAAAATATTTGACATTACAGAGGCGAACACAATGTCCTTCAACGGCTCATCCCTCATCACCATGGACTTACTTCGAGACCCGATATCGGCTTCCAGAGAAACTATCCGGTTCCGGTTCAAGACTAGCGTGGCGTCCGGTGCGCTGTTGTACTCGCGCGGCACGCAAGGGGACTACATAGCGTTGCAGCTGCGAGACAACCGATTGCTCTACAATATTGACCTCGGTGAGTGGACAGTTGTGATTGTAGACACTCAGTATCCTCTCGAGAACCATACGGTTCCGGTTCAAGAGCAGTGTTGCGTGTGAAAACCGCCTGCTCTACAATATTTACCTTGGTGAGTAGACAGTTGTGATTGTAGACACTCGGTATCCTCTCGTGAACCATCCGGTTCCGGTTCAAGAGGAGTGTTTTGTGTGAAAACCGGCTGCTCTACAATATTGACCTTGGTGAGTAGACAGTTGTGATTGTAGACACTCGGTATCCTCTCAAGAACCATACGGTTCCGGTTCAAGAGCAGTGTTGCGTGTGAAAACCGGTTGCTCTACAATATTGACCTCGGTAAGTGGACAGTTGTGTCATACCGGCCGAGACACCCGGTATCCTCCCGGCATACCGGGAACCATCCGGTTCAAAAGGAGTGTTTCGGGTGAAAATCGGCTGCTCTACAATATTGACCTCGGTGTGTGGACAGTCATGATCTCATGATACACCGGCCTAGACACCCGATAACCTCCCGGGAACGATCCGGTTCCGGTTCAAGAACAGGGAATACAGGGAAAATCGAGGGAAGGTCTTCTAAGACCATTTTCGCATTGCTATTCTGGATGTGGTAGCTGCCCTCACTGACCCAAAAGGAATCTCCAGCCTGTATATGGTAAGCTATCTCATTTCACATTTGTGTATTGCACAACTTATCTACCGACCTATGTAATGTGGTTTATATGTATACTTTTATCTGACTTCCACATCCTTCTGAATATATTGTACCGTAAAATAACTTATTTACTATAGGCATGATGACTGGCAAGTCAAATCAGCATCTTTTTTCGAACTGTCAAAACGATCACCCCTATGGAATTTTATATGAAATACTCAAAAGTGACGTCACGTTTGAGTACTGCCAAAAGACCTACTCTTTTAAGTTCTTTTCAATTTATTAAATAGAAGTTCTGTACAAAAAATTCTGCAATCTACATCTTAGTAATAATTTCTTCGTGTATTATGTCGTGCATAATGTTAAATGATTTATTTTAACTACAGTCATCATCCCTATTATAAATTATTTAGATAACTATCGTTATTCCCCAGGATCCGGCACGGCGACCTCCCTTTCCGTCGGAAGCCTGCTCGACGACAATATGTGGCACGACGTGCTGATATCGCGGACGCGCCGTGACGTCATCTTTTCCGTGGATCGGGTTATCGTGGCGGGACGGGTTAAGGGGGAGTTCTCGAGGCTCAATCTTAATAGACAGGTGCGAATTACACGCTGATCTAAGCCTTAATTTATTTGGCTTTATCCGTTTTGAATATTCTTTATTTTCTGAAGTCTATCTTCTATTCTTATAGTATTTATTCTTTTTTGAAGTCTGTATCATAATCAGCTACCCAAAGGTTGTTTGAGAGAGATTGCTTCTTACGATAAGATCGCCCGTTGAAACTTGTGTCATTTGATCCGATTTATTTCTAATGTTTTTTTACGTATGTTTTTAATAATAACTGACATTATTAAATTAAGATATAGGACATGTTTTTATTCCTAAGCTTTATAGCCAAATCCATTACTAAGCTACTGGCCAAATGATTTTGGAAGGCTCCTTGTGCCCATCCGTTTCTACTAAATGCAATTACGAAGATGTACGCCGCTACAATTTGGTGCCGTGACCAAGATATATTTTTGTCATCTATTTCTGTATTAAACTATAAATAAAATTTTAGCTTGACCTGATTGTGAATTATCACATCACTCTGAGGACTAATCTGCACATAATTTTATCGATTTTTTATTACTTACGTAAATGATGAATAAGAGGGTAACAACCAGTCTCTTTCTTTACAGCTATACATTGGTGGTGTCCCCAACTTCCAAGAAGGTCTAGTAGTGAACCAGAACTTCACCGGTTGCATCGAAAACCTGTACCTGAACGCAACCAACGTCATATACGATCTGAAGCAGGGCTACGAGACGGGCGAATCGTTCAAGTACCAGAAAGTGAATACGCTCTATGATTGTCCAGTGAGTATAAAACCAATTGCAATTCTTAGTTCAACTTCAATTACTTATTTATATATAGTTCCATATACATTACAATGTACACTCCACAACAATGAAATTTCAACCTTGCATAAACTTAATAAAGTCGCATTTCCTTTGTTTCCATGATTTTATAAACAAATGAAATTCATCACTATTCCTTACATAGTAAAGTTCAAAATAAGGTTTAAAGAAAATAGCCTTATGACAAAGATCTAGCAGATTATTTCTTACTTTTTATTTTCATATTTACGATTTTCATTCGTTTATTTTATATGATAATAAATTATTTTCATAATCACTATTAGCTATAAGCTGCCTGTGCATCAATATATAATCATAATTAGGCTGGTGACGTGAAATATTGTTAACGTCATGTTTAATTTTAACGCCAATATTATTACATGTAAATAAACAAGAATGTCATATTTATTTGTTTCTCATTCAATTCGCCTTATTATTGAACACGCGACACGCCTTCATTGCTATAACGATAGAGGCGAGTTCAGATTGTAGGTCACATTTTTGAACGCTCCAGACGCTACTAAAATTTCATTGTGTTTTGTTGCGAATGAATGAAATTATTATTTCTCCAATATGCTCGGAAATGTTCGCATTAATGTAGCAAAAACGAAACGCGAAGTACCTTCTTATGTACCAGCTCAAATTAAAAAAAAAGATTTTCATTATTGTACAGTTTTTGCGGCCGCGAAATTGTACTAAAATCCATTAATGTATTGTTTTTTACTTCTTAAAAACTACTTTTGGACTTTGAAAAAAATGCATACAGCCAAATTCTAAAGCCACGACCAAACGCCTGGTCTGGATAGAGCGAGAGACGGCGATCAAATCTATGGCCGTCTCGTTCTATCATGAGTTACAAACGCCTCGGTGTGTCAGGTCGTGTAGGTACGGTTTAATGAAACCATAGATATCGTTACTATTTTTTATGAACGACCATGCATTAAAAAAAAGTTTAGGCGGGAATCATAAGAGATTTTTTCTTTTCAATTGTTATTCAATTTGCAAGAAGAATTACTTAATCGATTGTAATAAATTTTGTTTTATTTCCTTGCATGTTTGGAGAAAAGTCCTATATGTGCCTCGGACGGAAATAGAATTTCGTGGATTCGTATGTAATTGTCGGCCTCAGCTTCGCTTCGTCCGACAAAAAATACTCATCCACGAAATTCGCTTTCCCGGCCTCTGCAATAATGTACTATTAAACAATGATTCTTGTCTAGGAACCGGAAGTGGTCCCAATAACGTTCCTAAAGGAAGGTTCCTATGCAAAACTCCGCGGCTACTCCGGTGGAAACCAGCTCAACATATCCCTGGACTTCCGGACCTATGAGAACCATGGGCTCATCATATACCACAAGTTTAAGAACGAGGGCCATGTGAAGGTAATATCAATATTGTCAAGGTTATGATAGGAGCCGGGTGTTCCAATAACGTTTGGGCCGGAAGATACTCAACATATGGGTCAATCACTTATTTTGTTATTCTGTCACATCACCCAGGGGACAACAGTGGGATAGTTTGTTAGAAGAAAGTATCATGATGAGTGGATGACCCACCTTGGAAAGGCCACATAACTCTCAAAAAATTCAAACTTTTGTCAATTTGAATGAAACTGTGATTTTAAGGGTGGCAACGAGTGACATAAAAAAAGTGATTGACCCATATATCTGGACTTCCGGATCTATGAGAACTTATAGGCTTGTTGTTGTTTCTCTGGCCATTTTTTTTCACCACTCGACATTATACGTGCCTATTTTGCGTAATCCCAACGCTGGCCCGTACTTGTTGGGGACTTCACATACACCCTTGAATTTCTTCGCAGGTGTATGCAGGTTTCCTCACGATGTTTTCCTTCACCGCAAAGCAATTGTGAATATTAAATAATATTTCATACATAAGTTTTTGATAAACTCATTGGTACGAGCCGGGGATCGAACTCACGACCGCTGCGTAGCAGTTGTGCGTTTTATTATGTACTACACGTTCAAGAATGAAAGCCATGTGAAGGTTATAGGGTCAGTCGTTTTTTTCCTGTCACTCGTTGCTAATACTGGCGTCACCCTTAAATGGCAGTTTAACTGCATATAACTTTTAAGACTCAGTTTTTTTGACAGTTACGTGGTTTTTCTATATTGGATAATGTTAGTAAAGTGATTAAGACTGCAGATTCCAACAAATTTTGTAAAATGTTACGTAAATGGTTGTTAGAACACACATTTTATTCCACTAACGAGTTTTTTAGGCATTAGATTGGAATTAGAGAATAAGTAATTATGATATTTAAATTAGGTATTATTGACATAAATTTATTGTTCTGTACATAGTGTAAATATCTATGAATCTTGTATATTAATGATTAAGAAAAATACTGTAAATATTTTGCATGCTACCTGTTATAGCAGATTAAGGAGCGCATCCGAAAATTGTAATACCACCTTGTATAACCCTTTTTCTCGCAAAATAAATGATTTGATTTGATTTGATTTGATTAAAGCGTGCTGGATAATTACTTCTATCTTATATTCAACTTTTGTTGCCTGGGAGACGTGACAGAATATTAAAAAAAAGATGTTTGACCCAATATCAATTACGAAGACTCATCGCTACAATTTGGTGCCGTGACCGAGATATATTCATTTCCCTGAAATATTTTGAAACCTAGAATAAATTATAGTAAATGCATGTCTGTTATTTATCAATCGGTGTGGTCAGAGAGAAAAACTTAAAAAAACTTGCGGAGCTGACATAATTGAGTTTAAAAAGCCCTAAACACATATCTTTACACCTTTATCCTCGTCCTGCCCAATGTGATTTATAAAGGACATATTCGATTGTTTAGAACATAAGAAAAGCGATTATATTTTGAAACTCATTAGGTTTCAATTTCAAAAGCTCTAATTTAGTATACGGGCAGGACGAGGTTATATTGGATATTCTAAATTCAGATATGGCCCTCTAATTTGCTATAAATATTGATGTTTTTCTTGCCTTTTTAATCATCAGTTTCGCAAGTTTTGATACATTTTTCCTCCCATTTTCCGATCACTAATTATTAAATCACAGGTATACCTCGACGAAGGCAAAGTGAAAGTGGAGCTGTTCACGGAAGGCTCCCCGAAGGTGAAGCTGGACAACTACCCCGACGAGATGTTCAACGATGGCCGCTGGCATGGCCTCATGCTGACCATGGCCACCGACAGCCTGACCCTGGCTGTGGACCGGAGGCCGGTCAAGACTACTAAGAAGCTGAGGTTCTTTACTGGCAGCTCGTATTATATTGCTGGTGAGTTGCTGTTAAATCACACAGGTATTATCAAACCGCGATTAGAATGGGATTCAAAAATACAGTTGACAGAATAGTGTACAAGAATTTAGGATAGATTCATAGTTTAAGTGCAGATATTTTTTTTCGTCAGCCTCCGTAGCCTAGTTGGTAGTGACTCTGCCTACGAAGCTGGAGGTTTCGGGTTCGAATCCTGGCGACGGCATTATTTGTGTATTTATTTATCACAAATATTGGTTCCGGTCATGGTTGTCTATGTATATAAGTAGCTATATGTATCTGTCTATTATATATATCGTCGCCTAGTACCCACATCACAAGCCTTAATTGAGCTTACCGTGGGACTAGGTTGATTTGTGTAAGATGTCCCAAGATATTTATTTATTTATATTTACAGACAATAGATAAATTAATCACTCACTGCACATCATATTACATCACTCACTACATCTATAAACAACTCTTTTCTTGGTAAATTATTGTCATTCATTAATACACTAGGAGCTCATAGAGTTGATGCATGTATATGACTGCACTTGTATTTGAATTGCACTATTTAAAGTTTTAAAATCAGTCAAGACGACTAAGAAGCTCAGCCGTTGGGGCGGGAAGGTTCACTCGTGGCGGCCAAATACCGGAAGGCCCAGCATGGGTATGCCTCCAAGGTGGACTGATAACCTGGTGAAGGTCACAGGAGTCCGATGGATGCGGGTAACACAGGATTGGTCATTGTGACAATCTTTGGGGCCTATGTTCAGCAGTGGACGTCTTTCGGCTGATATGATGATGATGATGACGGAACCCTAAAGACATTGTTGAATTGAGAACTCCGCTCTACGATTAGTTTAAAAAAAAGTTAATGTTTTGTGATAGTTACAATCGCGTAAGTTACATGGTGTGTATTGATATTGACAGACTATGACTTTATCAATAAGCATGATGACATTGATGACTGGCAAGTCAAATCAGCACCTTTTTTCGAACTGTCAAAACGATCACCACTATGGAATTTCATATGAAATACTCATCATAAGTTACGTCACGTTTGAGTATTGCTAAATGACCTACTCTTTTAAGTTCTTTTCAATTTGTTAAATAGAAGTTCTGTACAAAAAATACTGCAATCTAGGTACATCTTAGTAATAATTTCTTCGTGTATTATGTCGTGCATAATGTTAAATAATTTATTTAAACTACAGTCATCATCCCTATTGTGTTATTTATAATACGACATGTCAAAAACGCATACCCCCATTCTAATTCTAAAAACAACGAGCTATAGTTTTTTTCTAAAATGTTCTCGTAACAGGTGGAAAGGGCCCCCCGCGCGGCTTCGTGGGCTGCATGCGCCGCATCGCCGTGGACGGCAACTACCAGCGGCCCACTGACTGGAAGAAGGAAGATTACTGCTGCCCGAATGATGTCGTGTTCGACGCCTGCCAGATGATCGACAGGTACAGTATCCCACAATGTCGTAACAGATGTGCTTACCATAGAAAAAATCAATTGCGGAGACTGGTTGTCACGGGGTTCGAACTCGCTTCCTCTGGATTGCCGGTCCAACGTGCTTCCAATTACACCAGACGACCTTCCGTCGATCACAACGAATTTAGTCAATGGTATTGTGAAGCTAATCACTTAAATCGAGCACCGAGTATATGGGCTAAATTTTATAATGTAGCAGTATATACATGGTGGAATTTTGTAATGCCACCCGAAGGGGAAGTACTCTTAATACTGTAGATAGAAAATTATGCGCAATGAACACATTCCTTTATTATTTAAAAGAAAGAAAACTGCATTAATAGTACATTGTGCATCAAGGGAAGTAAGTACAGAATTACTAACGAGAGTGTTTGAAGTTTTTAATGACTCAAGTTAGTATTCCGCTTTCCGACCGTGATGCATACAATGTTTTTCATTACACTTGCCGACAAAAAATAAGTTTTAAGGCAAAATATTATTGAATGACGTATTAACATTTCTATTACTCCCTAGGGAGAGTCACTTGTCTATTACTCCCGCATACAAGCAATGGCGCGCTTAGACAGCAAGTGTGATGAAAAAGATTTTTAAAAATTCGCTTGTCGCACCCAGTAATCGAACCGACTAAAATCTTAAAAGTTGCACCCTATACTTTTATTGCATCGGTCGTTAGGGTCAATTATAAGGATGAAATCTCTCTAACGAACTTCATAAATTAAACCCTGTATATATAATGACCAGGCTTTCGCTAATCGCATCATTGTGGCAATCTTTGGGGGAGCCCTATGTTCAGCATTGGACGTCATTCGGCTGATATGATAATGATGATGATGACCAGGGCTCGGAGTTGTCATCGCACGGTAAGACTAATAGCAAGCTATGGAGTCGACATTTGCCATAAATCTAAAATTTTATTCATACTCATACTCATTTATTAAATTTATCTTTAAATGCCTTTATAGCGGTGGTGATAAATAATAATTTTTCATATTAAAATTCAATTATTATCTAAATTCATACTCATACTCATTCATTTAATTAAGAACGAAATTAAACTACAAATAAAATAAAACATTTGAATAGAAATAAATTATATTGTAAATAAATAAAATAAAAAATAAAACACTATTTTCGTAATGCGCTCCTAGTTTCCAATATCCATAGAGATTGTAGATACCGGAATGAGTGCCTTAAAATCTTGACAAGGTACGGCAATTGTATATAAAATTGTAAAATAACAATTGTAAGACGAGTAAATAATGGCAACTTTGACCATATTTTTTGGGGTGAAACTGGTTCTATATTGGTTGAAAATCCACTTGTGACTTTTCTCTCTCGACTTTTCACTCTTGGAAGTTAGCGTAGCATATTCTAGAAACTCGCTCAAATTGTTCAGTACTTGCCATGTGCCTAAGTTGATGAAGTCCGGATTTCTATTGAGTACACTTTCCAATTTATTTTTAACTCTTTTAGGGCCGAAAATTGCTAAAAATTGTCTTAATTCGTCTAATATTTGAAAACTTTGCTTAATAGGTACAGTAGTACATAGCAATTTTGTAATTGAATCAACAATAAGTTCAAAGTTATCTTTTATATAACTTAGCTCGTTTTGCATATTACCATTTAGTAGTACAGTTTGGGCGTTTAAAATTGCGATGGAATCTCTACTGTTCAATGACGAAATAATATTTGTAATTTTGTCGTAATGAGTTACATAATAAAATGCAGCCACTGATTGACACTGATACGTTATTATGACTACCAGCAAACATACTAACCAATTTTATTAGCGGTCAGTATTCCTCATTCCTCCTCATTTTCAGCATAGTTTGTATAATAGGGATGATGACTGTAGTTAAAATAAATTATTTAACATTATGCACGACATAATACACGAAGAAAATATTACTAAGATGTAGATTGCAGTAATTTTTGTACAGAACTTCTATTTAATAAATTGAAAAGAACTTAAAAGAGTAGGTCATTTGCATACCTGGGATAACTCGGGGCATTTATACGAAAGTGATGTAGCAAAATATTTTATCGTCTAAAAATATATCGATGTTACTGTGAATGACAACATCAAAATGTTATTCGGCATAAATAAATATTAGGTACTTACTCTTCAGTTAAAATAGAAAATAAATATTAACGGGTAGTTACGCGTTTAATTTAAAATAGTTTTCAAAATATACAATTAATATTAAAATATCAATATTTAAATTGTCATTTTGATTAAAATGACATCTGCATACAAGAAACCCGATATCAGATATGACATCGAACCTCTGTACTGTAATCGAGAATGTTCAATAAGCACATCTTTTATTATAATTATATCGACATCTTTTTAATCGATATCAAATCCCTATAACCTGCCCCCAGTTATCCCAGGTATGGTCATTTGGCAGTACTCAAACGTGACGTCACTTTTGAGTATTTCATATAAAATTCCATAGTGGTGAATAATGGTGATCGTTTTGACAGTTCGAAAAAAGATGCTGATTTGACTTGCAGTCATCATGCCTATTGTAAATGTTGAAATATTCAAGTCATGAAATTGTAATCAAATATAAAAAAAAAAATATTTTTGGGGTATTAAAATACGTAATAGAGCATTTCTTTTTTTTTTGGCCACTAAATTTTAAAATCGACCAAAATTACAAAAATCAATTTTTATAAACTTTTTCAACGGGAATATGTAGTAAAAATTATGTATTTTCTGATTATATGCAAGTAACCACAGGTTTAAAAGGTTTTACCAGTACAAAATCAATAAATATTGTGACAAAGCAGAATACTGGTTCTTCCTGTGTTACCTTTCCTTTGTTTAAAAATCATAGAAATTTGCTTCTTCCTCATCTTAATTATATATTTTTATTAAAATGCAGAACATAATTGATATAAAAATGTAGAAATAATTAATTAAACTATACGGAAACCATTAAAAGTCTAATATCAACAGGTTTATTTTGTTACTCTCACCGGTAGGAACGGTATTTTTAAATTTTAATATAAAGTAAGCAAAGTTCAATAAGGTCTTAAAGATGGCAGTAAAAGTATTTTTTATTTGTTTTAAAGGTAGCAGATATGTTAAGTATTATTAAATATAACTTAAATCATACTAAAATAACTACACCGAAAATGTTGGGACAGTAACAAAGAATGCTGTTGGTAACAAAGGAGGAAATGTAAGGCCTCGTGTAGAATGTGCATTAGAATTACGTAGAAAATGTAGGTCTATAAAATTATATCCATATTTTACAGGGTCGATGAAATAAAGAATCGATTAGATTTATTTATGTAATAACTAATTAAACTCTAATATTAATCGTTCCCTATATCGCCTCATCTTATCGGCTGCTCTCATCTTAGGTTGTGCTGACATTTTCTCTCCCTGTATACAACAATGAAAACTAGCCTTTACAATAAATTCCTTTTATTGTTACTCAAAGTTCCTTTGATATGTTACCACGCGAAAGTAACGAAATAAGAAGTAACACAACACGTGGTCGTAGATTAAAAAATGATTTATAAAGCTTGTTTTAGCAACAATATTCAATTGTTTTGTTACATGATGTACATAACAATATATATTAAACGATACATTAATGAAAACGAAGTAAAAGTTTAAGCTTTCCTAGTAAATCCAGTAACAAGGAGGAAATCAAAACTGGTCACAACAATTAGGCACGTGCGTTTTTTAGTAGATCTTGATGACAATTGACCGAATAAACATGGCCGCATATTGAATTGACGTATGTCGGTATTGCCAGTCGTAAAAAGTAACATTTTGGTAGTATTTATCTTTATTTCACTGCTAAAATAGGTAACAAAGTAAGAATTTTCTAAGTGGAACTTTTTGTGGGACACGATTAAAAAATATATTTCTACTACTTTTAACGGTTTTAGGTGTATAAAACCATTCTAAAAAGAATCTTACTGTGAAGATACAGAGATCACAATAAAAAAACGTTATATGTTGCTTAGACCATTATGAAAATATCTTTATTTGAAGTAGCAAAATTTAGACTGGGACATTGGTTTTTTCATACATTTCAAAAATCGAATGTCTGGTTTTTAATTAAATTTAATATATGTTATGGCTTTTGTTACATTATTTTAACATATCCTGTGTAATTATTAAATTCACTATTAGGAAAAAATAATTAATACAGACGTTTCTTAACAAAAAGTATTAAAATAATATTTTCATAGTCGTGGGACACGGCTAGATGCGGCAGTGGCCAAAAAAAAAAAGAAATGCTCAATAAGTTATGCACGACCGCTTTAAAGGCATTTTAATATACATTAAATAATGAGTATGAGTATGAATAATATTTTAAATTTATGGCGAATGTCGACTCCATAGCTTGCGATTAGTCTTACCGTGCGATGACAACTCCGAGCCCTGTTTATTACATGCAGATATTTTAACACATGATAATTTACATTAAAATAATTAACTTTAAATATAAATTAAGAAATCTTTTCATGTAACTTTTTTGATTTCATTTTCCTAACAAAAACAATATATAATTTCGTCTAAAAAAAATCATCATGTGCATTATCACATGTCACAATAACACTGTGTGTCATGTCATCAAACGACAAATAACATGACATTGACAAACAAGTATTAAATTTATCGACGTGAAGTGGCCAGTTCCAGTTAAATGGTACGTAAAAGAGGTACTAGAATCTGTTCAATGAGTTTTCATTTAATAATCACATAAACAGGGTGTTTTTACGTAAAAAAATGTTTTTCCGTTTTCTCCAAAAAAACATCGTAAAAGCTATAATGTTTCACGGTTTAATATGCTCCAGAGACCGAATACTATCAGCTGTAAAAATATCTGCATCTAATAAATTAGGACCTTATATAATATGTACAGCAGTTTATATATAGTATATATGGTCACAGATGCAACCCGAATCCATGCGAGCACGGCGGCGAATGCACTCAAACAGCCGACGAGTTCAACTGCAACTGCCAGGGCACCGGATATGCGGGCGCCGTTTGTCATTCCTGTAAGTTATAATAATAATAAATATGCTTTATTGTGCACTACAACGAAAACTTAAACAGAAACACAGATAAGATGCAAGTAGGTGACAACAGGCGGACTTATCGCTGAAGAGCGATCTCTTCCAGACAACCTTAAGATAGCGGATTATGGCGAGATTAAGTTATTATTTATTACAAGTGCATAATTCGTAATTTATTGCATAAAATCATTTGGTACAAATTAGGCATTACATTAGGACATGACACGTTCACACATGAACCCTGTGACCCATTGGCCATCGAAAAATTCGAGGGTCACATAATCTTATTTTCATTTCGACTTTAACACATTCGACGCCGGTGACACAGCGTCTGTGATCAAAAACATCTGACTCCTATGCCAGTGACACACATAATATCAAAATTACCGTACTCTAGTGCCACTAGCATAAATCAAGTTCTTACTCATGTGCCAGACGCATCGAAATACGATCATTTTTACACAAGTATTGTGTCGCCGGCATAGGAGTACAATCATGTCGGTCACACATGCGTGTCACTGGCGTAGGAGTTCTAATAAGAAAATTTCGATCGGTGTAGTATTAGGATTTAGTGAAACAGTACCGGGGAACGTGTTAAGGAAAGTAAAAGAATCGATTAAGTTTCGACCGAAAGGGCGGAAGAGCAACTTTCGACTCGCCTTACTACGTACAATAATTGAACTTTCCGATCAGGAGACATGAAAATAAACTTCTAAAGAGTTGACGTACTTGAAACTAATACATGAGAGTAATGTCTGATTCAGCCCTATTATAACGTGTTTTTCTTACAGCGGTACATCCATTATCATGCCAAGCCTACAAGAATGTACAAGCAGTAGCGAGAGCCGCCGACACACATATCGACGTGGACGGATCCGGCCCACTACCCGCATTCCCGGTCACTTGCCAGTTCTATGGTGAGTGTCCCCAATATCCCCATATGTATGTCCCTACAGTGTCCACAATGTCCCCATATGTATGTCCCTACAGTGTCCCCAATGTCCCCATATGTATGTCCCTACAGTGTCCCCAATGTCCCCATATGTATGTTCCTACAGTGTCCACAATGTCTCCATGTGTATGTCCCTACAGTGTCCCCAATGTCCCCATATGTATGTCCCTACAGTGTCCCCAATGTCCCCATATGTATGTCCCTATAGTGTCCCCAATGTCCTCATATGTATGTCTCTACAGTGTCCACAATGTCCCCATATGTATGTCCCTACAGTGTCCACAATGTCCCCATATGTATGTCCCTACAGTGTCCACAATGTCCCCATATGTATGTCCCTACAGTGTCCTCAATGTCCCCATATGTATGTCCCTACAGTGTCCACAATGTCCCCATATGTATGTCCCTACAGTGTCCTCAATATCCCCATATGTATCTCCCTACAGTGTCCCCAATGTCCCCATATGTATCTCCCTACAGAGCCCCCAATTTTCCGATATGTATGTCCCTACAGTGTCCCTATAGTTGTACAGTAATACCAAGCTTACAATTCTATGGTGAATGTCCCCAATGTCTCCATTCGCCCATACAGTCTTATACGAGCATTTTCACTTTTCGGGACACCCAATTAGAAGTGAGATTAAAAAACGTTAATTGCAGTCAGGTTTATAACGGCAATTAAGTTCGATATCTGTAAAAAATTTAACATGATCGGTTTTTTTGTAGTATAATATCGGTTATAGTTTATAAAATTAACACCAAACCGAGTTTTTATTGAAATTTAGTGCTTGATTCATTGATTTAGAATATATAAGTGGATCCCCAAACAGCTCAAAAAAATGGCCCCAAAAAATGGGCTGCAGAAGTAAATACTGCGGTCCTTTTGCTCCGCTATTCAGTTCTGACAGTTGACATTTGGTATAGCATCATTATTCCTTAAACATAAAAAGTTTCTACTATTTTGCGGTGTTGTTCGCAAATTTGACACTTATTGCTCACTTCACAAAGTTTTTTATTCTTTGAGTTTTTTTATTATAGTTTATTGTAAGTGAGCGTTAATAGCTCAACTGAAACATGATAGAAATGACTTTTAGTGCCACTTTTCTTAGTTTTTTTGTTTGGCTCTGTGCGTCCATTTATTATTTAATGTCATTGGCTTGATTAGTGCTTAATCGTCGTTATTAATTTAATCGTTACTAATTTTATCTTTGTACAGCGGACGGGCGGGTGTTAACAACAGTGCAGCATTCTTCGTCGCTGCAGAGCACTGTCGTCGATGGCTACCAGGAACCGGGATCCTTCAAACAGGTACTACATTACTGCTTAAAATAAACAGCCATGAAATCTATGAATTACATGAGCCACTAATAATAGTAGATTACATGCCAAGGCCGTTTAAATGGGAAATGACTCGGCTAACGTGTAATTATAGGCCGACAAACATGTGATCCGAGGCTTTCCCATTTAATGGCCGAGGTATGTATGCATATTTTCAATTGCGTAATGTGATAATTAAGTGCTTGCTTTCAAAGTCAAAGTCAAACTATATTGATTTAAACTTTCACGATTATCACTCATATTTTAAAGACAAACGGGTCTTAATCGCGAGTCTAATCAAAGTCAAACTATTCTTTATTCAAGTAAGCTTATTAACCCAGTTATTACTGAAACTTTTTAAAGTGTCGGATTGCTTTGATTTTTAAATATGATGTATTAAAATGAAGTTATATTACAGTAAAAATAAAATGAAAATTATTGATCGTCTGGGAAAGCTGGAAAACGAGTGGCGTTATAAAGGCCGGTAGTAAAATCGGCGGCTACCAGCCAGTAGCTATATCAATGTATTTCGGATTCAAATAAAATACACTATCATTGTTAAACGTTGTATTATTGGCTTTAAATTAAATATAAACAGTATGAGAAGCCACAAAACACGTCTTTGGTGGGTCACTGTATAAAAGAAAACACTTCATTTCTGAAAAACTTATATCACCGACGGCATGTTTCTGGCTCGCTTATCAATTTGTATAATATACCAATAGCTCAATTATCTCAACATTCATTGTAATAAGTAGGGGATTGGTAATTTCTCGGCTCTTCATGGTCTTGCCACTGTCTACATTCCCTGGGGTTATTCTCGTTTACCCACTTGTATTG
>JALPQI010010459.1:0-38151 GCA_025490895.1 Thaumatotibia leucotreta
CTAAATTAAAGCAGAAATATCGTATGTCACGTCACTGAAACGAGCACATGAGCATTCTACGTCATCCTTACTTGTCTTAACAAGTCAACACATGACAAAAAGCACATGGAAACGCTGTACTCAACTACCCATTACAATCAAGTTCATGTTTACGGCAGGAAATGTGTACTTTGAGGGTAAGATATTGTTTACTAAATAAGACAAGTACCAATGAATAGGCTTTATATTTGAGTTTCCTCGAGTCTTTGTACTGTTATCAGATTATGATAAATCAGTAAACCAAATTGCAAAGACATTACGTAAACTTTCAAGTGTGCACATATCTCGAAGAACCGATACTGGCCAACGCAGCGTGGGACGCCCTGATTAGAATTGCGGGGACTCGATGGATGCAGGTCGCATCCATTCGGCCAAAGTGGAAGTCTATTGACGAGGCCTATATCCAGCAGTGGACGTATGGCTGAAATGATGATGATAACTACCAATGCCAAGCTCTATAACTCATCTAGCTAGAGCACCAGATTTGTTATTCGGTTGACAAGGTAGCGACGATTTTGAAGGTGCTGATATCGCTATTAATTAATAATAATTACAGGAAATAATTAATACAACAGTGGATTATGTTTGAGACATTTATTTGACATATCCATTAACATAATATTACATGTTTAATTGTTACAAATTTTCCACTAGTTTTTCTCTGATTGCTCAGGCTTTCTAAGGGTCATTAGCTAGTTAAATTACTGTAAATATAAATAGGGTGGTGCTGATAAAATATATCAAGTTGTATCTGACATTAACAAACCAGGGTGGGAATAGGAGTTAATACAGGGATAAGTATAACAATTTTAATAACAGTTCGTAATATAAGAGAAACTTTAAACGGATTTCTTATAGGTACTATTACTATTTATAAATTAAGACTGAACCAAATTATGATTAATCCATAGAAGAAGTGTAAGGCAAAGTTATCAGTATGTTGATATTTGTGAGATTTCTAATAAAAGTAAAATTGATTACTTTTATTGGGAAACATTATTGGTTGTTCACAGATACAAAACAAGGTGTTTTCACAATAAATCCTTTCACTAGGTATTCTGATTGGTTAATCAAAAAATGTTTCGCGGTACTGCTCTTTCTTCTTACCTTATTTCATATACAATACACACGTTTAAGTGCATACCGTGATTTTTAAACAACATCGACTTTTAGTGCGATCATTTCTCTAGGGTTTAAGTCGAGATTTGTTTTTAGTTACTGTCACTGATTTTTTTTTTTTATTTAATCTCGAACAGCTAAGACAGCTGACGGATCTGTGGCAGTTGTAGCAAACTCTGGAAAAGTAATTGCTGGAAAAAGTAGCTTTTGTATTAAAATCGCGGTGTGAACTTAAACTTTTAACAGGTACTATATGCTTTCATTTTGTAATGAAACAATAAAAATAGACACTTGCTGTATTACGACATCAGTCTTTTGAGAAACAGGCAAGTAAAAAGGAACAGTACCCAATGATAATGTGATTATAGAACCGTGTGCCCAACAAAAAGGTTAACCCTAAAAGTATATTACAAGTATATCAGTCAGTGGGCTGCGAACATCAAATATAATGAAATACATATATTAAGTATCCCTATCTAAAGTTAGAACATACTATCACTCTCATATCCTCGCACGCACAACTCTCATGCCATTAACTATACAATATAATTATTAAATACATCTTCAAAACAGTAAAATCCAAATTCACTTGTTCGATTTCATGATACGTCTAATATACAACATCAATAAATACGTCGTGTTCCAGCCGCGAGATTGTGAAATGCATTTCAAGGATGTAGGATGCGAATCAGCATCGTGTACGTAATTCATAAATAAATGGACGTAGACGCAGGGAATGGAACGTTAAATAATAGATAATGATCAACCATCTCGCGTAAATGAACATTGGGGTGCGTCGAAAGAATATTTCGATAACACACTAAAGTGACTGGTGTCACATACCGTTGACCCTATACATTATAACGCCAGAATACACAAAGATTAACAAGGATAGTTGCTATAGTTGGACAGCTTGGGGCTTACGGCAATACTTATGACGGATGAACGCTTATACTCAGTCAGCAAATCTAATACTTATGATGGTCAAGCTTTTTACCGTGTGTTTTTTTTTATATTATTGGAACGTGAAGGCCGCTTCACAACTATAGACTATAAAAACGCGACCATCATAGGCAAGCAGTAGGATTACCACATGATTGGTGCGATAGTATGTCACCTCGAGATAATATTCCTGTCTTTTACTAACAATGTTAACAAAAGAGGGACGGATAGTTTATATCGCAGCGAGATACTGTCGCTTTAATCATCAGCTAACCCTACAGGCAAAGATGTACAAGATAAAGCGCTTAAGATACGAACTAGCGTTACTAGCGTTATCCAATTATCATGTGTCCAACCAAGACCAACAAACATTTGTATACAAAGATATACCGTAGAATCTCGTGGATAAAGTGCCCTATTCAATACAGCGTACATTCAAGCGGTACTATCTATCTAAACATATGTTTTAAAAAGGTACTTCCGTTTGCATATTGTAGCTGCAAGGATATTCAATAGAACATAGTTATAAAACCGATGACATTACAATCTTTCTAATCTTTTGCTTCTGTACAAGTGGAATAATAGATTTTTCATCACACTTGCTGTCTAAGCGCGCCATTGCTTGCGCGCGTAGCGGGAGTAATAGAAAAGTGATATTCCCTAGGGAGTAATAGACATGTCAGTACGTCATTTAATATTATTATGTTTTAAAACTTATTTTTTTGTCGGCAAGTGTGATGAAAAACATTGTATGCATCACGGTAGGTAAGCGGAATACTAACTCGAGTCATAAAAGCCCTCCGCCTAACGGCGTCGGGCTTCTAACACTCTCGTTAGTAATTCCGTGCTTACCTCCCTTGATGCACAATGTACTATTGTCTGTTACTGAGTTAACATTTCTCGTCAGCTCTGATTTTATTAAGATATTCATTGAATGATGTAAAATAAACCAATAAATAAACATAGTCAATTGTTCCATGTCAGAATTCCACACAGGCGGAAGAATAAAGTGTGAGTTTCATCTGTATTTGACAAGGTTGGTTGACAAATGTCTCCCATTTAAGACCGAAATATAAAAAACCAATACCTAATATTGCGTTATCTATGCTACTAACAATTTGTTTGCAGAAAACAAATGTATCTTAGTAGTTCTCTCTGGGTAACACAGGGTTTGGTTTATCACACAGATTATACCAAAACCTGCCACAAAAAGTACTCAAAGTAAACTGAACCCCTTATTCATAAACATCTCCTAAGTTTCAAACCGATAAAGTAGTATTGATGTCCCTTTCCATTTTATCAATATGTGTATTAGACCGAAAGGGACAAGTTAGGAGGAGTTTATGAATATGGGGGTATATAAATAAACCACAAGTACGTAGATAGTAGACACGAAAAGACACAACAATATATCGTAATATACCAACTTTTCTAGCAAAATTATAGAGAATGCCCTAATACTTAACATTTCACTCAACGGCAATATTTCATCACAGTGCTTAAATACTACATTTTTGTCTCCACTTCTCGTCAATTACACATTTCTGATTAAACTTTGCTCGTGGCAAAATGTTCATATTCGATCGATATCATACTACC
This sequence comes from Thaumatotibia leucotreta, assembly GCA_025490895.1. Taxonomy (NCBI): domain Eukaryota; kingdom Metazoa; phylum Arthropoda; class Insecta; order Lepidoptera; family Tortricidae; genus Thaumatotibia; species Thaumatotibia leucotreta. The sequence continues at coordinate 3,700 of JALPQI010010459.1, forward strand.
GTAGAATCTCGTGGTCATTTTTTAATAAAGTTAAATTGCTAGCTTTATTAAGTAAGTAAAGTTCAATCCCTAAATTCGTTCACGATTCACTCGCCGGAAGTTATCATTTTTACTCCCATTACTCCTCGTTCGCTCATACTTGCGTTTCAAATTATATCTTACTTCTACTCAAAATTGATCTATAATGTTAATGGTGAGTCCAAGAATATGATTTTTAGGCTCATGTTCTGCTTCGATATTTACTTTTTCATATAGTTAACAAGCTAACTACATCCACAATGTATCAGCAAGAAACCCGCAATATTCCAGAAAATTGCATGTTTCTCGCTATATTCATCCATCCATAAATGTTGCTTTAGATGTACACAAACAGGTTTTACTGCTATTAACGCAATGTTCATGTTCAAACAATATAAAAAGTAGGAGCCCTGCTACATTAGTTAGATATAATTTTTAGTTGGTATTTAATTTTATTATATCTTTGTTAAACATGTAGGATTAGCTAGCAAAATACTTCATGTGACGATGAGTCAGGTTCAGCTTTAGGTTTTATCTGCTATGTTACGGTAAGTATAACAATTATGGTGGCATATCGGGTTCATTACTATCCTCTTGACCGCCCCATGATTAAATATTTATACGAAACTAAAGCCGGTGCGACTCGTGACAACGGCGATAGTTTAAAATGCACCATTGTCAAGAGGATAACGACGATCCTTTCATGCAACAAATACAGCATTTGGATGTACAGGCAGTTTTATCCCTTTCACGCCCGATCACGAACCTAACTTTATTGATAAGATAACAAGTTAGAGTTCAAATTTAAACATGGTTTCTCAGTTGTGAAAGGGCGTACATATTCATTATATCCCAAAATAACATTTTCATTTAGTACGTCTTAAACGTACAACACGTCGCGAGGAAGGACGCCGGTATCGCGAATTCACTATAAATAACAAAATATCCCGATTGAGAATCTATGCATTCCTTACATAAAGAATAAATTATAGTTATAATGCTTGACATAATAGTCCACATACGTCAAAACGAATACATCTAATGAAGGTATGAACCTACATACTAATTTACCATTACAGTAAACTCACTGAAATATATGAAATTTGGTGATCCTTTATGGGAAAATTACATACATCAGTGGGCCAAATTTCATACTTTTCAGCATAATTACTATTAAATTAATTTAAAGTTATTTATACACTTAAACTTGTTGCCTGCTTACACTAAACAATGGAAATATCAAAGTTATTGGTTGTTAGTGATGGCTGAAATATCTGATATTTTCCGCATACACAATAAAGTTGGCAATTTAAGGTGTTCACTATAAACAATTCTGTTTAGTAACTGTGCTGTGCTTATAAACAACGTGTCCCAGAAAATTTATGGAATTGTTTATAGTGAATATGCACTTTTACAGTTTCAACTTCTGTATGTTTGAGAAACGGACTTTCTAGTGTTTTTTCCGTGACAACTATGATTAAAAATTTGCTTTAGATTTCCGAAATAATTAGTTGAAACTATAACTGGTTAGTAATTAAATTAGATACAAAAAGTTACATGATAATCTTTTACTTTTTTCTCATAAACAACCATTAACTCTGACACATCCCAAACGCTACACAACAGCAGTTTAATAAAATTGATATTGAATCAACAGGAATAAAAAGTATATTGCAACTACATTGATTTGATTGAGCTATACATACATCTTGTGATAGTGATCTGTTCTCAATTTAGCTTTTTTACTTCACCTCGATTAAATTCCATATTTCATTCGTGATTTGTGGAGTATAGTTCGTGAAATATAACTTTCTACCTACATTACAGTGAAAATAAACATTCAATTTATATTTCTCGAACTATACCTACCTAGTTAATTTATTTAAGATATTAACCTTTTGACCGCCAAAGCGTGCCTGTGTCGCCATCAATACAAAATTACACGACGAAGATCAGAGCTTGCATAATGGGAATTTTTTTTTCATTATAAAAACCAATAACACTTATGGGTCACAATTCTTTTCGTTGTCTTGTTTCATACCACTCTGCCACGCTTTTAGTTGTCGTTTCGACTCAGTACATAAAAAAAAAATCCGATGCACTTGTATTTCTTTTTCACGCTACATTTTAATCCATACATCAAAAATTGGAAACAAAATATCATCTCATACAAAAATCACAACTGAGTCACATTTTTTTAGGGACACAAAATAAGACAACGAAAAGAATTTTGACCCTTATGTCTTATTTATCCGACTTCGGCGAGGTGAGCTAGATATTAATTGCCTTATATATGTCAAAAGGTTGATCAGATTACAAACATCTAAATATGCATTTTATTAGTTTGTGAATAACATGGTGTTAAAATATTTTAAACAGTATTTGCTCTTACAATATATCTAACGACGACTTACAAAGTGTGTGAGCGCCGTAGTTTTATTTTAATTTATTTTTCAAATAAATAAAAATGTGTTCGAGATCAATAGAGCACACAACCACAAATATTTAACGTGGCATATTTTCTAACATTCATATCAATAATGTGACAGGCGTGAATATAACTAAACTTAATTAGTTACACTCAACTACGGCGCTCAAACTGCCGACCTACCTTCGAAATTCGTAAATTTCGGACACCAATCTCTTTCACTCAGATGAAGTTTTCTTTGAAATGACAGAGAAAGTAGCTCTACATTTACGAATATCTTATTAAGCAGGCTCACTGCACTGGCGCAAATTCGGCCACAACAGTAACATATAGGCTTCCTGAGTCCGACGCAACCCGAAACATATGAAGGGTCCACGGAAAGAACATGTCTAGTCAATTCAAATTACAGAAGGAAAAACCACCTTACTTTTAACAGAATAACTGCGACCATATATAACATGGACGTCTAAAGCCAGCTCAAAAATGCCCCCACAATCCAATTGTTCAATTGTGCCAAGATGGGCAGGACATAGAGCTTTTCATAACACCGCGCATATTTCGGCGCAACATCTTTGACAAATGTTTATAGAAAATGGCCAATCAAAACTTTGATGGACCAATCACAACTATTTTTAAATGGCGGTTTAAGTTTTTATTGGTTGAAATGGAAATTCTATATCGTGATGCATTGAACAATGGCTGACATTTGTCAACTAAAATTCAGGACCGTTTTTAAAAGGCAATTTATTATGGCGTGCGGCTTCCATGTTTTATTTGTTCGTAGCAGAATAAGGTGTGAATTTTCCCTGATTTTTTCAAGTACTGGACATGTTTTTTCCGTGGACCCTTCATAACGTCTAAAATCCATTTTATTATTTTTCCTGAGACGCCTAAAGGTTGCGTTTAAGCGCTCTGTTGGGCCATTTGCCAGCGCTTAGCAATCCCGAAGACAAAGTTACATTAATCTGCTACCTACATTACCTCGACGAGGGTTTAGGTGGAGAGGTAGAGGCGGTGGTAGTCGTTGGCGCCGAAGGCCGCGTTGCACTTGGGGCACTTGCGCTGGCGCGTCTCGTAGCGCGTGCGGAGACAGTCCCAGCAGAACACGTGGAAGCATTTCGTTAGGACTGCGTCTTTGCGTTTCACCTATGGAGAAAACAACGAGTTCATATAAAAAAAAATCAAATTCAAAATATTTTATTGTAAGATTATGCATGTCATTAAAGTTGTTATAAAATAATATTGTGTGTGTCATAATCAACCGTCTTGCGGTATACAATATGTGCTTACAATCTAAATAACATAAAAATAAAAAGCAAATATCATTAATTTAAAAAAAGAAAAATTGAGTAAAATACAAATACCCACTTAAATTACGTATTTCTCAAATTGATTTCTACAATAACATAAAACTAAATAATTTCTAAAATAAAATTATTATTTATATATTACTATAATTACATTTACATATTACTACAATAACATTTACAAAATTCGTATCCTCAACCTTTTAACTAAAGAAAAGTGTCCATGTTTTTTTAATAACATTATTTATTACCATTATGAAGGTAATGGGATAATAGGAGCACGAGCTAAACGCGATGACGCGTTTCGCTTGTTCTCCTCTTCCAAACCGACTTAAAAAAAGGAGGAGGTTCTCAATTCGACTGTGTTTTTTTTGTAAGTAAGTTACTCGATATCTCCGAGAATAGAGAAACGATTTGCAATTTTTTTTCTAAATTGATCTTTTATAACTCCGAGATGTTCCCGTTGGTACCAAGTCGAGATCTAATGAAACTTGGAGAAAGAGATTGAAGTTGGTTTATTTATTTTTTATAATGATTCAAAGTCAAAGTATTCTTTGTTCAACTAGGCCCAGCAACGAGCGCTTTTGAATAGTTAAACTAAATAGCAAATGAGAAGAAAAACTACTTTCGGTTCTAACCCTACACAAATGACCAGAAAAAAATCTGACAAAAACCTCAGCGGGACTTATTCTTTCAAATAGTAATACATCTTACAGCATGTTAGCCGTTTTTATTTAATAAATAAAATCAAAACATAAATTGTATTTAAAATAGATGCAGACATAGTACAATAACTATTATAATTATTAACAACAAACTAGTTTATTTCTTGAATTTAATTTATGACCGAATTTTTGTTTCTAATTCAGGAGAGTTCATTTAGTTCATTATGAAGATAGCGCCTTGAGTGCGGTTAATTTGAAATAAGTCACGATTTTAATACCACGAAATGAAGTCGGATGGCGGTAGACCACATTTAAAGGCTATAATAGTAATAGTACATTGTAGGGAGCTAAGTATGGTACTACTAACGAGAGTGCTAGAATCCCGACGCCGTAGGCGAAGAATGTCCATCACCGCAAGCGGTCATAATAATAAGTTTTAAGATAGTATTAAATGAAATACTAACATTTATATAATTCCCTAGGGAATTTCACTCTTTAATAACTCCCGCGATGCATACAATGGCGCGCTTAGAAAGCAAGTGTGATGTAAAAACAAAGTACCTTGCAGGATGGGCAGGTGAGAGTCTCCTTGTACTCGCGGATCTCCTCGAGCAGCACCTCGTCCATGCTGCTGCCGGCTTGCTCCATCTTCTTCATGCGCTCTGCCTTGCGGCGCAGCACCGCTAACTCCTCCTGTACGCAATATTGGCTTTGGATTAAATCTCATCAAATCTTGGTGCAATTTTCATTCAAATACAGTGTAAACTCTTTATAACGAAACTCAAGGGACTGAGCATTTTTTGTCGTTATAGAGAGTTATTGTTATATGGAGAGAACAAAAAAAAACAACCAAATTAGCAAGACTGATACTACGATGGTACCAAGTATGCTTGGTCGAAGCCCATCACTTCCGAAAAAACAATGGGTCATACTACACGTGTTCAAGGCAAATAAGCATAACAAAAGCTAGAACGACCTAGGATGTTTCGGAGCTTCAAAAGCTTGTTACCTGATAACGTAACATAAACAATAATACCGATGTAAATATTTAACTGTCTAAAAATATTTCACACATTTCTTCGTAATAGAGAATGGCGTATCGCTATAAAGAGTGTTTCAATATGTGGGTTTTAACACAAACCAACCAAGTTGTACTCACTTCAACGTTATAGGGAGCTTATCGTTATAAAGGAAAACGTGATAAAGAGTTTACACTGTATATGTAAAGCCCCTCTATAGCAAATTACAACGCCCTCTATAGCAAATTCAACGCAACGGAGAGTTGTCGAATTTGCGGACGATTGTGGTAGACACACGTCTGAGTGGCTTAAGGTTGTAGAACCTTCAAAACATTAAGTACAGATGTCGCTAGTGATTAGCTTCACAATACCATTGACTAAATTCGCTGTGATCGACGGAAAGTCGTCTGGTGTAATTGGAAGCACGTTGGACCGGCAATCCAGAGAAAGCATCTTCGAATCCCAGAGTCTTTCGCAGTTGATTTTTTCTATGATAAGCACATCTGTTACGACATTGTGGGATATGTAAAGCCTTCTGACACTGGATTGTCATGTCTCCTGTGTGAGTTGTCGGGAAAAAGCACTATGGAATAGAAATTAAAAACGTTGAATCCAATTTGGCGCAATGGTAAGACGAACTGGAGAAATTGACGCATTCGCTACCAGTGGACGTGGCTTAGAAACAAACTTGTATGAAATGTGTAAAGGCATATGTGCGTCGATGGCAGATAATGTGTGAAAGAAATCTCAAATCACACTGGATTAGTTATTTATGTTACATATGTGCGTTTTCGGTAACTTTCCCAACACAATAAAATGGCGAATGTTTTTAGATGAGAATTTTGTAAAATTTGGAAGGGTAATTTTCTCGCAATGCCCCATACTGGATAAATTATGGAAAGTTTGTCCAACTATGGAACGCGACAAACATCAAAAAAATCATCACATCAAGCATCATTTTACATGATCTAAGAGCGGTCGTACACCTGTAAGTTCTTACGCAAGTTATAGGGACGGGGCTATACTAAGGAATGAGATATTGATATTCAACTCTCATTCCTTAGTATAGCTCCTTATAACTTACGTAAGAACTCACATGTGTACGGCCGCTCTTTAGTAAGCCAGTCGGGTAAGTTTGAAAGTCAGAAATGCTCGGGTAATTTCGCAATTCTTGATGTGATGGAAATAATGCGATTTTTATGCGACTTTCGAAATTACCCGACTGCATCTTAGTTTATATTACAGGTAATATAAATTCTTAGCAGGAAAGCCAAGCTTCGTATTTACAAGACCGTCATCCGCCCCATCTTAATGTATGGATGTGAAGCATGGATTCTAACTTTAAAGGAGGAGCACAGCCTCTTGGTAACAGAGCGTAAGGTGTTCAGGAAACTGGGGCCGGTGCAAAAACCGGATGGTAGTTGGAGGATCCTGAAAAATGCCGAGATCCAAGAACTGGTGGCCGAACCGAACATTATTGGGGAGACCAAAGCCCACCGTCTCCGTTGGCTTGGCCATGTTGAGAGAATGGAGGAAGATCGCAATGTCAAGAAAGCATACTTGGGTCGTCCGACGGGCCGTCGCCCTGTCGGCCACCCCAAGTATCGTTGGAAAGATCTGGGTGCTTAGCCAAGTTGCCAATCGCTAGCGTTTCATCGGTAATCGCAGCTAACTGTCTTTGTCGCACTAATATGAAAGAGTGACAGAGAGGGAAAACTACGTTACGCTACTAAGCGCTAGCGATTGGCAACTTGGCTAATGGTCGAGACGAACCTGCGCCAGCTGGGTGCTGGTGACGACTGGCAGGAAACTGCTCAAGACCGACTGAAAGGGCGTGCTCTTGTGTCGGAGGCCAAGACTCATTTTGGGTCGCTGCGCCCATCTAGTAAGTAAGTAATATAAATAGTTAATTTCGTAGCGCGCCGCACTCACATGTAGTCTCTTTGTTTTATATGCTTCTGCTTCTAGAGCGCTTGTCTTCTCCGCGACCACTTGCTGCGCCTCCTTCATCTGCGCGTGGTATTTCTCTGTAACAATCATAAGCCTAACTTTACATTTCGTCTTTTATGATTTAGGATACATCTGTCAGTTTACTCACTATTATAATTATAACAGTAAGTAAATAAGTTAAATATTATATAAGTTAAGTATAAAATAATATATAAGTTAGAAGCAAAATTTTACTATTCTCACAATTGAAATATTAGTACAATTGAGTATCTGCTTTTAATCAATGTGCGGGTTTCATCTTCTAACTAGTTTCGCCACCAAAATATTGCTGATGAAATCGATCACTTTCAAGTAAATAATCTGCTCCATGTATTAGGGCCGTACCTATGATGTTGACGTAGATATTAGATGTTTTGTTCTCAGTTCCACCATATAACATAGGTATTTTGATTAATTTTATCACAGGTTATTCAAAAATATACTATTGTAATCGACTCTTGTCAGGTGGTGACAGTTCAAATGTTTATATTTAGTACTTTAATACATTTACTCTAATCGAAATACAAATTAGAAGTGTTAAATATTATTAACAAAATGTTGATAGTTTTAATTTTGAGATCAAAGAAGAATCCACAAAATTCATTGCATGACTATGAGTATCTTGAAATTATGCATTTTGCCAATCCAAAACGCCAATTTTATGGGTAAGGCTATATCAGCTACCTAGAGGCAACCCCGTACGGAGTTACTCCTTGAAGAAGCCATTGGGATCCCGTTTTAAGTCACACTAATAGAGTAGTAATACATTTGTCACCACCCCAACTCTTCCCGTGGGTGTCGTAGGAGTCGACTAAGGGACTAAAGTGTCACTGATCACCATACGTCGCACTCTAGCGGGCAGTTTGGTGGCAAGGTAAGGTTTACAAAAAAATCTTAACTTACGAGTATTATAATGTATTTAGTATTTGTAACAGTTTATTAGAATTAGTTACTGGTTATCAATTATTATGTATAGATACTCTGCAGTGTTAACTGACAGCCTATTTAAGTAGCCACAAATAAATAACTGACATGTGTTATGACTGTCGTTCATACTTATATTTGTTGTTGCAGTGCCGTCTATTTAATAGCAATATTTGCTTTATTTGTTAAATAGCATATCTATTTATTGCAAATTTGATATTTGATAGATTGGATCTATTGTGGATACACTAAATAGTCGCAAAGCCATTGCGATAAAATAAGCAAAACGTGTATTTTCTATAGCCAGCGTAGAAGAGGAAGTGAAGTTTATTCATACACATTTCTCCGAGATAAAAAATAACATACAATATTTGCAAAATTCGAATTTGCCCCTGCAGTCTTCCTTTAATATAATAAATAAGACTATGAACAAATTGTCAAAACTACGCCTGCACCCTAAAGGAAAACAAGTATATCTATTACAAAGTGACTTAAAATCGAATCCCGGGTATGAGACACTAAAAATATTAAATAGTCTAATTCAAAACGAAAAGGTTGAGACTACAAATAATCATACCTGGGATAACTGGGGGCAAGTTATAGGGATTTGATATCGATTAAAAAGATGTCGATATAATTATAATAAAAGATGTGCTTATTGAACATTCTCGATTACAGTAAAGAGGTTCGATGTCATATGATATCGGGCCTCTTCAGATAGTAAAAGTATGCAGATGTCATTTTAATCAAAATGACAATTTAAATATTGATATTTTAATATTAATTGTATATTTTAAAAACTATTTTAAAATAAACGCGTAACTATCCGTTTAAATTTATTTTTAATTTTAATTGAAGAGTAAATACTTAATATTTATTTATGCCGAATAACATTTTCATGTTGTCATTCACAGTAACATCGATATATTTATAGTCGATAAAATATTTTGCTACATCACTTTCGTATAAATGCCCCGAGTTATCCCAGGTATGCAAATAATGTTATCAAAAACACACTTCAGCATTTTCAACAATGAAAATACCTGCCAATTACTTCAGTCGATGTTGAAAGAACGTTCTCCCATTTAAAATGGATATTTTCAAGCCGACGAAGAACGTTGACCGGCGGCAATTTAGGAAAAATATTAATGATAATAATATTGGCCAAAAGCCCGCGTATATGGAAGTAAATTTGCCTCCATTTGGAGAGAAAAAAAAAAACAAAAGAAAAATAATAATAATAATAAACGTTTATTCACCAGAAATACAGTGGAATACAGGTCTATATAATTACTAGTACTATTACTTATCTATTACAGTGATTCACTATCATCTGAACTAGGCCGAGCCTGTATCTCAGATGTTAGTACCTTCCTATGAAATTTATTATTTATTTTAGACAGGAATTAGACCGCTTATAACTATAATTAAACTTAACTTATAACGATTGTAAGTTGAGATTTTTGAACAAAATGGTGGGTAGATAATAAAAGTATAAGTATTTGTTTTACATTTTTACCTTCGCAACCAAAACAATTTGCCACAACAACAGTCAGGTTAGACATATGAAACTGTGAACTTTGGAAAACATTTTAATTTTATGAAAATACAATTTAAAAGTGTCGTGATTTGCACTCTATTCATATTTCAACGACATACGGGAATCTATTTACGATCACGGGTGGAAAGTCAGGCCCGAAACGTGAGGATTATATTCAACGTAAGTATACGCGATTAAGTCCCGTTTGTCGCAAAAACATGCATTCCAATTCCAATTACGCATAACATATATATGAACATATATATATTTACATATATACCATGTGTACACATATTTATATATCCACTGACATGCTTCATGTAGCTTTTGCTACATGTGATCACTCTTATTTTACATAGAAATAGAGTCTATCACAAAAATCAAAGCATGTAAGCGGATACATAACATGTGCACACATATGTATACATACAATTTTTTTTTTTTTTTTTTTTTTTTTTCAGCATATATTTCTTACTTGCCTCATTATTTGACCTAAACTATAATTTTAAATAAATCTTCTATTTCTGCATAATCTTTCTCTTTCAGCCAAGAACTTAATATCTGTTTACATTTGTATTTATTTAGAGGATAGATTTGGAGTATTTTATGTATTTTATTATATAGCAATGGGCCGAGGTAACAATTAAATTTTGTAATGAATTTAGTTTTATATTGTTTCCTGGGACAGACATTGTCTTTTCGACGTGTTTCCATGAGTTTTGGGTTATATTGTAGTTTGTTATGCTGCGATATTATAATTTCTTTGATAAATAATTTTCTAACTGTTAGGACGTCGAATTCAGCGTATAAATCGGTAGTTGGGTATCTAAAAGGCTTAAAATTTATTACTTTTAAAAGTGAGCGCTGCGCTTTTTCTAATTGTATAATATGGGTTTTTCGAGCTCCCCCCCAGGATGTTATGCAGTATGTGATTATTGACTGCGCAAGGGCATAATAAATAGTTTTTATTAAGGAACTGTCCGCGACATGCCTTAATTTCTTAAAAATATAGATCATTTTCCTCGTCCTTTCTGAAAGTGATTTCAATTGTGGGCACCATGTCAAGTTTTCATCAAGAAAAATGCCTAGATATTTGAGACTATGTACTCTTTCTAAATAACTGCAATTGCATAAATCCACTACAGTATCCCTACAAGAGTGTACACGAAGTCTAACGGCGTCCATTGCAGGCAGTGTTCTGCATGTATTTGCAAAACAAATAAATTTAGTTTTTGCTATGTTCAGCGTCAGCAGGTTATTGTACAACCATTCTATAGTACTTTTTAGTCCCGATTCCGCGTATGCTGAAACTACTTCCCATGTTCTACCATAAAAAACGAGAGCAGTGTCATCAGCATAGGTAAAAATATTACAATTTTGCAATTTTAGGTCACAAAGATTGTTAATATATGTTAAAAACAAGGTTGGTCCCAGGACACTACCCTGGGGCACTCCGTGAGTAATAGGGGCATCCGCACTAAAGAGGCCATCTATAGTGACTCTTTGAGTCCTACCGTGTAGATAGTTCTTGAATAGGTCAAGTGTTATCCCTCTAATGCCTATTTCTTCCAACCTATTTAGTAGCGTAGGAATAGAGACAGTGTCAAAAGCCTTCGCGAGGTCTAAAAACACACCGACACACTTTAGGTTTTCATCTATTTTAGTCGCGATAAAATCCGTTAGATCAGAGACGGCATTAGCTGTTGACCTGCCTGCTCTAAAGCCATATTGGTTGTCAGACAATATTTTTGCTTTTTCGAGATAAGAGAGTAACCTTACGTTAATGATTTTTTCTAAAATTTTTGATAAAGCTGGTAGCACGGATATCGGACGATAATTACCAACACAGTCTCTATTTCCTGCTTTTAAAATCGGATGTATAATTGATCTTTTGAATGCTTGAGGAAAAGTGCCAGTTTCTAAGCATACGTTAAAAATGTGTGTCAAAGGTGGTATAATGACAGAACTAGCAGATTTTAATACTTTTGTGGAAATCCCATCCCATCCAGTTGCACTATCAGTTTTAAGGTTCACAAGTACAGATTCAATTTCTTTTTCCGATGTTTTAAGCAAAACCATGGAATTTAGTGGGGGGTTGGTCGACACTTTATTTTGAGTTGGGATTGTGTTTAAATTTTGGGATACTATATTATCAGCTAGTTCTTTCGCTACACTGGAAAAATAATTATTTATATTGTCTAAGGCATCCCGTGGCGTGTCTCCTATTTTAAGTAAAGCAGACGCAGAGTTTTTAACTTTGTGTCTGTTTGAGATCTTGTCAATTATTTTCCATTTCATTTTAGGATTATTGGCGTACTTATCTAGCTCATTTTTTTCAAAATTTCTTTTTAGTCGCTTTAATAAATCATTACAGTAGTTTTTATATCTGGTGTAAGTTATTTTAATTATTTCGTTGTTAGGTTGTTTTCTACATTGTAGGTGCATTCGATCACGATTTATCATACAGCGGACTAGACCAGGTGTGATCCATGGTTTAATACACCTGGATCTCCTTGGTGTTAAGATTTTCATTGTATTATTTATTATTGAAGCATTTAAAATCGAGATTAGTTGATCGGTTGACCAGTTAGCGTCGTTGGATTGCAATAAATTATGAAAATTTTTCTTTTTAAGATCGTCAATAATGGCGTCATAATTTACTTTCTCATTGATGTACACTTTTTCTTTTTGTTTATTATGTTTGAGTTGGATGCAAGAAAAAACAGCTGAATGATCCGTCAGAGGTGCATCCAGTACTACTGTGGTGGTAGGGTAAACGGTCTTTAGTATTGCGTGGTCTAAACAATTATTGTATCTGGTAGGATAAAAGTGGGCTGCAAGAAAACCATGACTTGCTAGTAGGTTCAGGTAGTCATTAGAGTTACGATCTTCGTTATTAGGCTTTATGTCAATATTTAAATCACCCATCAAAAAAACATTAGCATAGTGTCTGTAGGTATTAAGTAGTTCATCTAATGAGAATATGAAATTATCTATATTACTCTGAGAAGGTGATCTATACACGCCAATGAGTGCTGTATTTGAATCAATTTTTACTACCAGACAAGTAGCGTCCGCTAGGTTAACTTCTTCTACAGTAAAATTTGTTCCATTCTTTATATAAACTACAATTCCATCATTTTGGTTATGGTTTTTTCTAGTGAAATGTGTCTCATAGCCAGCCATAAATGGAAATGTTGATATTTTTGAGTTCCACGTTTCTGTCAAAATATAAACATCAAACGGGATACCTACTCTTGTCACAAGTATACGGAATTCTTCAAAGTTTTTATTGATACTTCTGATATTTTGTGTAAGAATTTTTAGACTAAGATCAGTTTGAATATTAGACATTAGAAGAGACTTGCAGGCTTCAGGATTGGTCAGAAAACATGGGCCGGCATTGAGATTATCTATGTTATTTATTAACTTAAAAGTGTTTATGTGATCGTGTTTTAGTTTTTAAGAAGTCAATGTTTGAATTTAGGACCGCAACCACAAATGAAATTGTGGGTGATCGTGATTTATTTTTATAGTGGTTTTGATGACATTCGTAGATAAAAATTGTAAAAAATATATGCGAGTTATTTTTATAAAAGGTAACGTAATTCTCAAACAATTGTTGGCAAATGTTGAAAAAGGTCTCGTAATTTGACGTTAAAATTTGGTTAATGTAAAGAAAATTAAACATATGATAGCCTAAGTGGTAAAAAATAAAAGAGTGTACAAACAAACCCAGTCACTGTGAATCCCTAATGTTAATAAGCTGATCTTCATTCTTCACTTCAATATGCGGCGATTCGGGAGATTTACGTAGGTATATTTTACCGTTACTAGTCCAGCAGAATTTAAAGTCCTGGGTCTTTGCTAAGTCTCTTGCTAAGAAGAATAGTCTCCTTCCTTTACTCGTCAAAGCTTCTGATATAAAGATTGGATTTCTTTGATCATTGCATCCAATAGAGGTTGTACTCAAGCGCTGGTTAGGGTTCTGCTTATTGTATGCTTTAACTCCGTTTATTAGATCTTTTTTCATTAAGACAGATGAGAAATCTGCCACAATCGTGCCTGCCACTCTCCCAGATTTACTGCTAAGACGGTAGACATCTCGAATGGCAAATGAGGGGATGTTTATATTCACCGTGCGTCCCACCTCTTGCACGATTTTACACAGTTCAGGCTTAGATTCAGGTTGGGTCATCACCGGAATATTTCTTAACTCAATAGTAGCCGCTTTCGAAGTTTTCTGCATCTCTTCAATCTTTGATTCCAGTGTATCGATTTGTAGCAGATGATTTTTACGTTGAGCTTCAAGTGTCTCGACTTTAGACTTCATGTCTTCATACTGAGTATTCATGAAGTCCAGGGCTTTTTCTATTTCTTCGTTAGATTTTTTTATGTCGGAGTTCTGGCGTTTTATCTCAGCAATATCTGCAAGGAGTTTGTTCATATGCGAATCTTGACTTTTTTTGATATCTTCCATCATATTCTTGAATTCATCCTTGAAGGCCGAGAAACGTTCCTCACTTGTTTCTCGCTGTCTTTTGTTACGTTGGCTAACAAAAGGTGACAAGGGTGTGGCAGGTATGGTCTTTGATATGTCCGGGTCAGACAGGGTATGTTGCATCAGATTGCTTCCGGGAGGTGATCTCGTGATGGTACTCATAGTCGAGTTTTAAGTGTCCGAAGTTCGAAGTTTATGTGATCAGTCGGATGCCTGATTGTTTTGCCGTGTCCAATGTACCTTGGCCTCTGGTCCAATAGTAGGTGCCTGTTTATTGCAGATCAAGTAGGATTGGTAGCTCTCTTACTGGCGGTTACAAGCTCCTGTGTGTTCTGTGCGCCTAGTACTCGTTACAATTTTTAGATAAATAATTTAAATTAAATTGTATTTATAAGCACACGTCTACTCGCTTTGGCGGTCCAGGGGGAAGGGAATGATATATTCGCATAACATAGCTACTTAAGTCAATTAAATATTTTACATACTAGTCAATTGTATTTTTATTTAAAATTGAGTGAATACTAAAAAATAATACGTTACTAATATACTACATTAGTTGCTAAGATATTTAGAATTGTGCATTAAAAATACTAGGTATCAAATACTAAGTACAAATACTTGTGATTACTTGAAAATTAATTGATGAATTTGTGAACCTTATCTATCATTTTGACATGCCACCAAACTGCCCGCTGGAGTGCGACGTATGCTGATCACACACTTGACCTGGGTATGTCTGAAAACTACGACCAAGACCACCATGGGATGGGCAGCAGCATCCCTAAAGTGTGGTGGAGACACTGCGATTGCCAACCCGCATGCCAAGCGTGGCGATTATGGCAAATACCCCCCAAAATAATAGCACAAAAAAGGCCTTGGCCCCTCGGTTCCGGCGACCCCCGGTGCCCTGGTTATGGTAGCGGCCAGGGTGCTAGCGGGGTCAGGGGTGCTAAGAATCTCCGGCAAAGATCCGGCTACCACCACCGACGACCCCTAGAGTGGGCCTCCACAAGGTGGACTGATGACCTGGTGAAAGTCGCAGGAGTCCGCTGGATGCGAGTGGCACAGGACCGGTCATTGTGGCAATCTCTGGGGGAGGCCTATGTTCAGCAGTGGACGTCTTTCGGCTGAAATGATGATGAAGATATGATGAATAGAGTGGTATCAGTTACCTAGATGCAGCTTGAGGTCGGCGGCGGACTGCGCGGACTCGATGGCCTTGCGCTTGTGCATCTCCATGGCTTGCTGGCGCAGCAGCAGTTCCTTCTCGACGGCCGACAGCGTGGTCTGTTAACTTGTAGATTGTCCACCGGAACAGTGCGAGCATGTGTTAGCGTGTGACCCACCTAGATGCAGCTTGAGCTCCGTACGGAGTTACTCCGGGGAGATGGTATTGGGATCCCGTTTTAAGTCCCGCTAATAGTGTGGTATCAGCTACCTAGATGCAGCTTGAGGTCGGCGGCGGACTGCGCGGACTCGATGGCCTTGCGCTTGTGCATCTCCATGGCTTGCTGACGCAGCAGCAGTTCCTTCTCGACGGCCGACAGCGTGGTCTGTTAACTTGTAGATTGTCCACCGGAACAGTCCGAGCATGTGTTAGCGTGTGACCCACCTAGATGCAGCTTGAGCTCTGTACGAAGTTACTCCGGGGAGATGGCATTGGGATCCCGTTTTAAGTCCCGCTAATAGTGTGGTATTAGCTACCTAGATGCAGCTTGAGGTCGGCGGCGGACTGCGCGGACTCGATGGCCTTGCGCTTGTGCATCTCCATGGCTTGCTGACGCAGCAGTAGTTCCTTCTCGACGGCCGACAGCGTGGTCTGTAGCAGCCGCTCCTTCTCTTCGAGGCGGCGGGCCACGGCGCCCATGGACTCGATTTGTTGGTCCCGCGTTACTACCTGGAAACACACGTTTATTTTAGCTGTCAATGTGGTAATAACACGCAGTTTGGATGATAAACATTCAGGTCACATCATCATCAGCCTGTCCACTACTGGACCTACGCCTCTCCTATTAACTATATGTATAAACGCATTTAAAGGTAAATTCACATAATCATCACGCTGGGCAAGCGGACTGGCGATCGCAGTAATGTATACACTATGATGATTTGATGATGCTGGTGCCCATCATCAATCTTCTATCAAACAATGGTCAGTAACACTTCAATCCCTTAATCGACTCTTACGACACCCGCAGGATGAGTTGGGTTGGTGACAAATGTATTCTTACTGCCGTCAATACCCGGCCAACATTAACCCCCTATTCATAAACGCCTAACTATCTTTCGGTTACTATAATCCCCTTATTTCAATGGTAAACTGGAAGAGATTCTTTATAGGGATAAATTCGCGATTGTACCTGTGCAATCTGTTACCTGTGTTAGGTTTACCTTTTTTATGTACAGTCAAGGGCATTAATATATATACACTTCTCCATACTGATCCCTTACAAATGTGTCTATATATTATTGCACTCGACTGTACAATAAAGAAGTTGCATTACTACAAAAATAATAATTTTCTCTTGCAGCTACTATTTCTCCTCCAACTGCAACTTGAATTTGGCATCATCCTTCTCTCGCAGCTGTTGTATGAGATAGGAATTTTGTTCCTGAAAGTTTTCTAACAATATTAGCATAGACCTTCTCTTGTAGCAACTGTTTCTCCTCCCGTAGCAATAGCGGGTTAGCTTTGATCCGCTCCGACATGAGCTTGAAATTAGCGTCATCCTTCTCTCACAACTGTTGCATGAAGCAGCAGTTTTGTTCCTGGATGTTTTCTAACAATATATAACAAACACTGACCTTCTCTTGTAGTAACTGTTTCTCCTCCCGCAGTAGCTTGTGTAAGGAATTAGCTTTGATTCGCTCCGACATGAGCTTGAAGTTAGCGTCGTCTTTCTCTCGCAGCTGTTGTATGAGACGGGAGTTTTGTTCCTGCATGTCTTCGAACGCTTGCCCGGTCACTTCCATCTCGTTAAGTAACGCTTCTTCTTCCTGGAGGAATAACAATAAGAGTTAATAAGAATTCAGCATAATATTTAGCTGTTTTTTGAGCTAAAAGTGGATGACCTGAATGTCTTCTTGCGGTTTGATTGACCTGAATTCAGTCCCAGAGGATATGTTTAGAAAATATAAATTTGCCCTGCTTTTCACTATACCCACGTGTAATATTAGCTAGTAGATCAGTTCAAAAATGGAATACTATAATAGGAGTGGCCTTCGTGCAGCAGCGGACTGAGATGGGGGTGTGGGACAATTTAAAATGCTGGTTGTGTACCACATAAAAACCAGTCACTGCAACTTTATAATTATTTGTATTTAAAGGACTATGCATCAAAATGGACCAAAAACCAACAGAGCTGGGTGTAGTGTCATTAAAAAGGGCTGCTTATGTACTTTATTTCACTATAGGTGCAAAGTTGAATTCCATTGGATAATTTTATATGAGTAAGGCGTTCTGCGGGCACTTTCTAAGTAAAACACCGACGTCCAGACATCATTCATCATAGTATTTACTCAGACTAAAATACAAATATCTCCGTTTTGCAATGGAATTGAACATAGTGCCGATAGAATGAAATGAAATAAATGTAAATACCTATTTAATGACACTACTTTCAGCTCTGTTGGTTTTTGGTCCACTCTCTATACAAATATGCCCATAGTCCTTTGATCATCTTTACTTTTCCATATCTTATTTACATCTCTTTTATTGAATTGTTTTTACATTCCACTGTTTTTTATGCCATCGACTATTAGAAAAAAATAAATTGCACCAAGTAGTTTGTGGGTGAATATCTGAGTGTTTCAACCGCCTAATTTTGGGGGCATCATTTTTGTTGAAGTTTCTATTCGCTACAATGTACTACTTTGTCATTTGAACGAGACACGGTACCTTATACAAATGACGAAGTATAACATTAGTGTAAGGTTTTACTAACATTAGTGTAAGGTTTGTTTTTTATTATTTTATTATTATTATTTTTTTAAATTATTTATTTCTATGGATACCTGGTGTCTGAAAATAAAGATTTTCATTTCATTTCATTTCATTTTCATAACATTGAGACGTTTAGAAACTTCGGCAAAAATGATGCCACCAAAATTAGGCGGTTGAAACGCTCAGATATTCACCCTTGTATCTACAAGTGTAGTCAATAATTATTAATTATATTTGTTGTTCGGTCACGAGCAATGGGATGATGATATGTGTGATGTGAGACATGTATGTAATACCTGTGAGCCCGCAAAAGGGCGGGAGAAGTGCAGCGGGTCGGCGTTGGGGCGCGCACAGGAGAGTTGTTTCTGCAGCTCGTATTTCTGCTCTTCCAGCTGTTTGATCTTGCGGAGTGCGTCCTCATCGGCCACTCTTCGCTCGCGCTTGCTTTCCTGAACATAAAACGGAAATGATTCTACAACAATATTTCCGATATCTGAAACTATCTCACTGAAACATTGACATCACAATTTCCGCCTCCAAAAAGAGAGTGAACATTTTGACTTATACTAGAGTGTCCCGAATTTGACTTTGTTACGCGAGACCTACCAAAAGACCTTAAATAAATTGTAGATTACGGGAAAAATAATAAAAAAATTTTTAGACCAAATCTTTAGGGCTCTACCATCGTTAGAAGTTTTCAATTACGTTACTATTTTAATTCGGCTCCCTGAGCTGAAAATTAAAAAATGATATTTTTCATGCAATATAGACAAGCTGTAAAATTAAAAATAAAAAATATTTAATGTTACATGGTTTTTTTTAAATTACATTTTTCCTATATTTTTTTATTTAATTTATTTTTATAAAAAAAATACTACAATTATATGTACACATATTTTGGCATATGACCTTTTTCGGAAAAATAGAAAAATATCAAATCTTTACACTGCGGTAGAGCCCTAAAAATCACATATATTTTATTTTTCTTTACTTGTTTAAAAATGTGTGTAAATTTACGAAAAAATTGATGCCTCTCGGGAAACTGTAGCTCAAAAAAATTTTTTTTCTATACATTGATGGGACACTCTTATTATACAGGTCTAGTAACAGTGTCAGCAATTTTCGCTCGTTCACCGCTTTCCTGGAGTTTCACCCCGACTCCTGTTCCTATAGTTAGCAAAGTTACAGTAGTATATACCTGCATCATCTTGGTCTTCTGGCGATCCTTGAGTTACTGTCTGGTCTTTTCGCTCGTTCACCGCTTTCCTGGAGTTTCACCCCGACTCCTGTTCCTATAGTTAGCGAAGTTACAGTAGTATATACCTGCATCATCTTGGTCTTCTGGCGATCCTTGAGCTACTGTCTGGTCTTTTCGCTCGTTCACCGCTTTCCTGGAATATCACCCAGAGTCCTGTTCCTATAGTTAGCGAAGTTACAGTAGTATATACATGCATCATCTTGGTCTTCTGGCGATCCTTGAGTTACTGTCTGGTCTTTTCGTTCGTTCACCGCTTTCCTGGAGTTGCACCCCGAGTCCTGTTCCTATAGTTAGCAAAGTTACAGTAGTATATACCTGCATCATCTTGGTCTTCTGGCGATCCTTGAGTTACTGTCTGGTCTTTTCGCTCGTTCACCGCTTTCCTGAAGTTTCACCCCGAGTCCTGTTCCTATAGTTAGCGAAGTTACAGTAGTATATACCCGCATCATCTTGGTCTTCTGGCGATCCTTGAGCTACTGTCTGGTCTTTTCGCTCGTTCACCGCTTTCCTGAAGTTTCACCCCGAGTCCTGTTCCTATAGTTAGCGAAGTTACAGTAGTATATACCTGCATCATCTTGGTCTTCTGGCGATCCTTGAGCTACTGTCTGGTCTTTTCGCTCGTTCACCGCTTCTCTGGAGTTGCAACCCGACTCCTGTTCCTATAGTTAGCGAAGTTACAGTAGTATATACCTGCCTCATCTTGGTCTTCTGGCGATCCTTGAGCTACTGTCTGGTCTTTTCGCTCGTTCACCGCTTCTCTGGAGTTGCAACCCGACTCCTGTTCCTATAGTTAGCGAAGTTACAGTAGTATATACCTGCATCATCTTGGTCTTCTGGCGATCCTTGAGAAACTGACTGGTCTTTTCTTGGTCTTCTGGCGATCCTTGAGAAACTGTCTGGTCTTTTCGCTTGTTCAGCGCTTTTCTGGAGTTTCACCCCGAGTCTTGTTCCTATAGTTAGCGAAGTTACAGTAGTATATACCTGCATCATCTTGGTCTTCTGGCGATCCTTGAGAAACTGACTGGTCTTTTCTTGGTCTTCTGGCGATCCTTGAGCTACTGTCTGGTCTTTTCGCTCGTTCACCGCTTTCCTGGAGTTTCACCCCGAGTCCTGTTCCTATAGTTAGCGAAGTTACAGTAGTATATACCTGCATCATCTTGGTCTTCTGGCGATCCTTGAGAAACTGACTGGTCTTTTCTTGGTCTTCTGGCGATCCTTGAGCTACTGTCTGGTCTTTTCGCTCGTTCACCGCTTTCCTGGAGTTTCACCCCGAGTCCTGTTCCTATAGTTAGCAAAGTTACAGTAGTATATACCTGCATCATCTTGGTCTTCTGGCGATCCTTGAGCTACTTTCTGGTGTTTTCGCTCGTTCACCGCTTTCCTGTAGTTTCACCCTGAGCCCTGTTCCTATAGTTAGCGAAGTTACAGTAGTACACACCTGCATCATCTTGGTCTTCCGACGACCCTTGAGCTACTGTCTGGTCTTTTCGCTCGTGCACCGCTTTTCTGGAGTTGCAACCAGACTCCTGTTCTTATAGTTAGCGAAGTTGCAGTAGTATATACCTGCATCATCTTGGTCTTCTGGCGATCCTTGAGAAACTGTCTGGTCTTTTCGCTCGTTCACCGCTTTCCTGGAGTTTCACCCCGAGTCCTGTTCCTATAGTTAGCGAAGTTACAGTAGTATATACCTGCATCATCGTGGTCTTCTGGCGATCCTTGAGCTACTGTTTGGTCTTTTCGCTCGTGCACCGCTTTTCTGGAGTTGCAACCAGACTCCTGTTCTTATAGTTAGCGAAGTTGCAGTAGTATATACCTGCATCATCTTGGTCTTCTGGCGATCCTTGAGCTACTGTCTGGTCTTTTCGCTCGTTCACCGCTTTCCTGGAGTTTCACCCCGAGTCCTGTTCCTATAGTTAGCGAAGTTACAGTAGTATATACCTGCATCATCTTGGTCTTCTGGCGATCCTTGAGCTACTGTCTGGTCTTTTCGCTCGTTCACCGCTTTCCTGGAGTTTCACCCCGAGTCTTGTTCCTATAGTTAGCGAAGTTACAGTAGTATATACCTGCATCATCTTGGTCTTCTGGCGATCCTTGAGCTACTGTCTGGTCTTTTCGCTCGTTCACCGCTTTCCTGGAGTTTCACCCCGAGTCTTGTTCCTATAGTTAGCGAAGTTACAGTAGTATATACCTGCATCATCTTGGTCTTCTGGCGATCCTTGAGAAACTGTCTGGTCTTTTCGCTCGTTCACCGCTTTCCTGGAGTTTCACCCCGAGTCCTGTTCCTATAGTTAGCGAAGTTACAGTAGTATATACCTGCATCATCGTGGTCTTCTGGCGATCCTTGAGCTACTGTTTGGTCTTTTCGCTCGTGCACCGCTTTTCTGGAGTTGCAACCAGACTCCTGTTCTTATAGTTAGCGAAGTTGCAGTAGTATATACCTGCATCATCTTGGTCTTCTGGCGATCCTTGAGCTACTGTCTGGTCTTTTCGCTCGTTCACCGCTTTCCTGGAGTTTCACCCCGAGTCTTGTTCCTATAGTTAGCGAAGTTACAGTAGTATATACCTGCATCATCTTGGTCTTCTGGCGATCCTTGAGCTACTGTCTGGTCTTTTCGCTCGTTCACCGCTCTGGAGTTTCACCCTGAGTCCTGTTCCTATAGTTAGCGAAGTTACAGTAGTATATACTTGCATCATCTTGGTCTTCTGGCGATCCTTGAGCTACTGTCTGGTCTTTTCGCTCGTTCACCGCTTTCTTGGAGTTTCACCCTGAGTCCTGTTGCTATAGTTAGCGAAGTTGCAGTAGTATATACCTGCATCATCTTGGTCTTCCGACGATCCTTTAGCTACTGTCTGGTCTTTTCTGCTCGTTCACCGCTTTCCTGGAGTTTCACCCCGAGTCCTGTTCCTATAGTTAGCGAAGTGACAGTAGTACACACCTGCATCATCTTGGTCTTCTGCCGATGGTCCTCGAGCTCATACCTGGCCTTGCGTTTGAAAGTCATCAGCTGCTAATTCATTACACCTTAACAGGTCCAGTAACAGTTTCAGCAAACTTCACTCGTTTACCGCTTACCTGGAGTTTGACCCACGTGTGTAATAGGTGCGAAGCCAAGATACCAATCACTAACGCTCAATCGTAAACGAAAGGCAACTAACTGTCTTCGTCGCCCTAATAAGTTAGAGTGACGGAGTGAGAGAACTACGATACGCCACTGAACATTAGCGATTGACAATACGGCTAGTCAATCTGTCAGCAGAATCTTGGTCTGAGGATTGTCTTCGAGCTGGTCTTTTCGCTCGTTCACCGCTTTCCTGGAGTTACACACCGACTCCTGTTCCTATAGTTAGCGAAGTTACAGTAGTACACACCTGCATCATCTTGGTCTTCTGCCGATGGTCCTCGAGCTCCTGTCTGGTCTTTTCGCTCGTTCACCGCTTTCCTGGAGTTTCACCCCGAGTCTTGTTCCTATAGTTAGCGAAGTTACAGTAGTACATACCTGCATCATCTTGGTCTTCTGGCGATCCTTGAGCTAATGTCTGGTCTTTTCGCTCGTTTACCGCTTTCCTGGAGTTTCACCCCGAGTCTTGTTCCTATAGTTAGCGAAGTTACAGTAGTATATACCTGCATCATCTTGGTCTTCTGGCGATCCTTGAGCTAATGTCTGGTCTTTTCGCTCGTTTACCGCTTTCCTGGAGTTACACCCCGAGTCCTGTTCCTATAGTTAGCGAAGTTACAGTAGTACATACCTGCATCATCTTGGTCTTCTGGCGATCCTTGAGAAACTGACTGGTCTTTTCTTGGTCTTCTGGCGATCCTTGAGAAACTGACTGGTCTTTTCTTGGTCTTCTGGCGATCCTTGAGAAACTGACTGGTCTTTTCTTGGTCTTCTGGCGATCCTTGAGAAACTGACTGGTCTTTTCTTTGTCTTCTGGCGATCCTTGAGAAACTGACTGGTCTTTTCTTGGTCTTCTGGCGATCCTTGAGAAACTGACTGGTCTTTTCTTTGTCTTCTGGCGATCCTTGAGAAACTGACTGGTCTTTTCTTGGTCTTCTGGCGATCCTTGAGAAACTGACTGGTCTTTTCTTTGTCTTCTGGCGATCCTTGAGAAACTGACTGGTCTTTTCTTGGTCTTCTGGCGATCCTTGAGAAACTGTCTGGTCTTTTCGCTAGTTCAGCGCTTTCCTGTAGTTTCACGCCGACTCCTGTTCCTATAGTTAGCGAAGTTACAGTAGTACACACCTGCATCATCTTGGTCTTCTGCCGATGGTCCTCGAGCTCCTGCCTGGCCTTGCGCTCGGCGGCCATGAGCTGCACCTTGTCACGCTGCTCCTTGCTGACTCCCTTGTACATGTGGAGGAGCTTTAGTTACAGTAGTACACACCTGCATCATCTTGGTCTTCTGGCGATCTTTGATCTACTGTCTGGTCTTTTCGCTCGTTCACCGCTTTCCTGGAGTTGTACCGACTCCTGTTCCTATAGTTACCGAAGTTACAGTAGTATATACCTACATCATCTTGGTCTTCTAGCGATCCTTGAGAAACTGTCTGGTCTTTTCGCTCGTTCACCGCTTCTCTGGAGTTGCAACCCGACTCCTGTTCCTATAGTTAGCGAAGTTACAGTAGTACACACCTGCATCATCTTGGTCTTCTGCCGATGGTCCTCGAGCTCCTGCCTGGCCTTTTCGCTCGTTCACCGCTTTCCTGGAGTTACACACCGACTCCTGTTCCTATAGTTAGCGAAGTTACAGTAGTACACACCTGCATCATCTTGGTCTTCTGCCGATGGTCCTCGAGCTCCTGCCTGGCCTTTTCGCTCGTTCACCGCTTTCCTGGAGTTACACACCGACTCCTGTTCCTATAGTTAGCGAAGTTACAGTAGTACACACCTGCATCATCTTGGTCTTCTGCCGATGGTCCTCGAGCTCCTGCCTGGCCTTGCGCTCGGCGGCCATGAGCTGCACCTTGTCACGCTGCTCCTTGCTGACTCCCTTGTACATGTGGAGGAGCTTTAGTTACAGTAGTACACACCTGCATCATCTTGGTCTTCTGCCGATGGTCCTCGAGCTCATACCTGGCCTTGCGCTTGAAAGTCATCAGCTGCTAATTCATTACACCTTTACAGGTCCAGTAACAGTTTCAGCAAACTTCACTCGTTTACAGCTTTCCTGGAGTTTGACCCACGTGTGTAATAGGTGCGAAGCCAAGATACCAATCACTAACGCTCAATCGTAAACGAAAGGCAACTGTCTTCGTCGCCCTAATAAGATAGAGTGACGGAGTGAGAAAACTACGATACGCCACTGAACATTAGCGATTGACAATACGGCTGGTCACTCTGTCAGCAGTATCTTGGTCTGAGGATTGTCCTCGAGCTCCTGCCTGGCCTTTTCGCTCGTTCACCGCTTTTCTGGAGTTTCACCCTGAGTCCTGTTCCTATAGTTAGCGAAGTTACAGTAGTACACACCTGCATCATCTTGGTCTTCTGCCGATGGTCCTCGAGCTCCTGCCTGGCCTTGCGCTCGGCGGCCATGAGCTGCACCTTGTCACGCTGCTCCTTGCTCACTCCCTTGTACATGTCCAGGAGGAGCTTTAGTTCTTTCTGCTCGTTCACCGCTTTCCTGGAGTTTTTCATTTTATTTATTTTACAAACAATATGTAATTTCACAATGTCGTAACAGATGTGCTTACCATAGAAAAAATCAACTGCGAAAGACTCTGGTTGTCACGGGATTCGAACCCGCTTCCTCTAGATTGCCGGTCCAACGTGCTTCCAATTACACCAGACGACCTTCCGTCGATCACAGCGAATTTTTCCAATGGTATTGTGAATCTAATCACTAGCGACATCTGTACTTAATGTTTCGAAGGTACTACAACCTTTAAGCCACTCCTAAGACGTATGCTTCACATGCAATATGTAATTTCGTTGGAATGCCACTTACTTGTGTGATAAGACTAATGAAAACATCACTCATCACACAAATAAGTGCCATTGCCAAAATTCCAACTCTGACTTCAGTAGTCAGAGTTGAGAGTAGTCACTAACTGCCTTATTCATAATCATCACTTAACTTAGCAAGCCGCTAAGTATTGATTGTCCTTTTCGCTCTTATAGACATATTGATAAGGCTGAAAGGGACAAATAATACTTAGCAGCCTGTTAAGTTAGGAGACGTTTATGAATAAGGGGGTAAAGGTTGTGCTGTGTCGACTGGGTTCATGGGTTGTGCTGTGTTTGTGTTGAGTGGCGGATGGGGTGCTTATCACTCGGAACAATACCGTTGAAAAACACTAGCTGGTACTTTATCCCTATTACACATGTATCTGTCCCTGTGCATCAAGGGAGGTAAGTACGGAATTACTAACGAGTGTTAAAAGCCCGACACCGTAATGACTCGAGTTAGTATTCCGCTTACCGACCGTGATGCATACAATGTTTTTCATCACACTTGCGGACAAAAAAATAAGTTTTAAGACAAAATATTATTCTATGGCGTACAGACATTCCTATTACTCCCTATTTACTCCCGCTACGCATGCAAGCAATGGCGCGCTTCAGCAAGTGTGATGAAATAGAACATTACTACCGAGGCCGGGAAGTGACTGGTTGCCGGCCGAATATTTGTAGACGGATAGTATTCGGATGGCAACCCGTCACTTCATGGCCGAGGTATGTATAATGCTTTTGTCAAACATGCAATGAAAAAAAAAACAAAAAAATGTATCTTCTTTCTAAGAAATTATAAGTCAACTACATAACCAAGTCTATGAAATACGACAAAAGTCAAATACGACACAGACACCTCATTTTTTTAAAGATTGACCTGTTTGAAAGTTGCAAATTTTTACTTTTAAAAAGCGGTATTAGACGACGCGGTTGGTTGGGTCCAATCGCATGTGGTGATCGGGGCCGACGGATCGTGCCGTATAATACTGCTTTTTAAATATTATTTTGAGTAGTTATTGTACATTTATTTTAAATTATATAATTTAAATACCTAATTATAACTGCAAAAATTTGCCAATATTTTTTTTTATACTAATATTACTTACAGATAATTATTGGCTAAAAGCCAAGATGCCAGGTCACAACCCTATGTCAAATGAAAATTAAAAAAGAGGCACTTGCCGGCCTAGGCCGGCAACGAGGTACTTCCCGGCCACTTTTTAGGCACGTAACTACAATATTTCATTGCATGTTTGAGAAGACTATATTTATCTATGTGACTGAGTACGAGTATATCCTCCTTTAGGTAATTTCCAGAGTTCAGTTGAATACACATCTAAATAAAGTCCTAATTGTAAAAAAGTAGTGAATGAATGAATGACTTAATGTGAGTCTCCTGAAAAAACTTTTTGGTCCATCTTACAATTGCAATATCTTTTTCAGTACGACGAAAATAACACTTAACTTCAAACCCTCCTTGCGTTTACATGACATGTTTCGTGAACTACTCATAGTACATCTACGAAAATGACTTCTGGGCATTTATCAGAGTGTAAACGGACATCTCATTCATCTGGTCACGTTTTTTTGGAAGTGGCTGCATCTTTTGGTACCATTTTCGGTCGTCAGATACAGCACCCGTTTCTCTATAAGATAACCAAAACCAACCTCAAATCATTCAGGCACTTCCGAAAAAACGTGACCAGAATGAGATGTCCGTTTACGCTCTGATAAATGCCCTTCTGTTGTATATTATTGTCTCTGAATATTAATTGAAAGGAAGCGATATATGAGTGAGTCTACGAACAAATAAAACATGGAAGCCGCACGCCATATTAAATTTGCCTTTCAAAAACGGTCCTGAATTTTAGTTGACAAGTGTCACCCCCTCTTCAATGCGTCACGGTAATTAATTTCAATGTCAACCTATAAAAACGTATACCGCCATTTAAAAATAGTTGTGATTGGTCCATCAAAGTTTTGATTGGCTATATTCTATAAACATTTGTCAAAGATTGAACGTATTGCGAAAACACAAATCTAATTATTTACTAACTAAATATTTTGATTTGTACTTTTAATTTTTACCCAGTAGTCACACTACTTAATACTATATAAATTATAAATATTAGATCTCATATACCAAAGAAAAGCGACCAAGATCACCTAATGTCCGAGGTGGGGACGGAACCCACGTACTCAGCTTACGCGGCTGATGCCTGTACCCCTCGGCCACTCGGTCTTAAGACCGTTGCGCCGAAATATGCGCGGTGTTAAGAAAAGCGCTATGTCCTTCTTGGCACAATTGAACAATTTGTTTTTGGGGGCATTTTTGAGCTGGCGTTAGACGTCCATGTTATTTATGGTCGCAGCTCTGAGTATTCATTAAAAGGAAGCGATATAAGAGAGTACATACTTGAGCTGTTGTTTGAGGTCCTTGATAAGCAGATCCTGTTCCTGCAGGCGCGCGCGCGAGTGTTCTTTAGCGGCCGCAGTTTTGGCCTCCGTCGCGCCGCCTGCTGCTTCCTCGCCCTGGAGTATTGTATCGTTGAGATCGGATTGATGACATTTGGTAGTATTTCAATTTATTATCACCAAGGATCGGACAAACGCCCGTTAATTTGAAAACATAAGCCTGTTCCGAGCAGTAAACTGCCTTATCTATGATGCTAACTTTTTTTCATAACACTAACACAAAGTATGAGATAATAACAAACAATTTTAGAATTTTTGACATAGATTTTTTTTTATAAATATTAGATGTCATATACCAAAGAAAAACGACCAAGATCACCTAATGTCCGAGGTGGGGAGATTTTTTTATTTATTATTAAAGCAAATTACATAGATTATTAATACAATTTAGATTAAGAAAAAATCGAATTCATGTGTTGGTCACAATAATGGTGTGTACAAGTGAGAAAGACCTCCTGAATAGACCTCTGTGTTAGAATGTTATTAAAAAAATCTTCTAAAACAAAATATGTTAAAATCACAGCATAAGATAAGGAAATCTCTACTGTACGGGGTAGGGTTACCTTATGATTTCAAAATGACGGGCATTTGTCCGATCTTTGATTATTATTATTACATATACTTTGAAATAAAACTATGAAAACGGATACTCGCGTATATTAACTAATTTTAACTTAATTCCAACGTTTCGAACACTTTACACGGTTCGTGGTCTGCGGATGACTCATATTAAAATACGCGAGTTTATCCGTTTTCATAGTTTTATTTCATGTGTTAATCCTCGCGATAACCGAAGAAAATATTTTATACATATACCTTTTTATAGATAAACAAAATGGAGTGAATGGCTGTGACCAATAACAAACAATATGGGAGGGGAAAACATCGATTGTAGTTGCGTGTTTTCGAAATAATTATTGGAGAATAATACCATTAGCCTATGATTTCAGCGTTCTTGTGGCTATTAGCGGTGCAATTTTTGGAACAATATTCCAGTTATCCGGATTAGCTTTTTTACTATTAAAAAATAACATTAAACGTTGAAATCTGTTTCATTTGTACGGGCCTAGCGAACTGCACGGCGATACGCGTACATACTTGTTGCGTGCGCAATGCGTTAGCATGGGCTCAGTGCTTGCTAATGGAGATCTAGACTATCCGAAACATAGATCGAAACGTAGTGACACTAGTGACTAAGTAGTTATTGTACCACACGATAGTATGAATTTAATCACATTAAACGCTGTACAAAATTCGATAGTATGCAACGTGAAATTTTAATGGTTGTTCTCCGTTTAAGGGTTTTAGAATCGTTTTCCGGTTAGGAAAAAGGCGGAAGATTTTTTTTTTCAAAAAAACATATTGATTTTTATGGCAAATTATTAATTTGATAATTTTAGATGGCAAACAAAAATTCTCTTCTTTTACCTAATTAACGATATTTAACAAGCCTTTAAACGCAGAACAACCATTAATCTCGTAAGGCCTACCATACTAATTTCTTTAAATCATATTTTGAACTGTGCTGTGTAAGGAACAGTGTTGAATTTCGTTTGTATGTAAAATCAAACAAAGGAATAGCGACTTTATCGGGTTTATAGAAGATTTAAATTTCATTGAAGTGGAGTGTGCATTGTAATGTACATTGGCCTTTACGAGGTTAAAATTTCACTTTGTTTTAAAAGGTCAAATTTAGATTTAGAAAAGGGGTCAGAGAATAGTGTGCGTGTGGACTGAGGGACCACTTATATTTTAATGGTGGTTGGTATGATGGTGTTTGGTGAAAATGTAGTAGTAGTAGAGAATTATTTTGAAGAAAAATCCTTGAATTTGTAAAGAATTCACTAAAAAGTTATACAGCCAAACGTGTGGTCCCTCAGTTCACACACTGAACCTTACACTTCTGGGCAAGTGTTTAATATGTTGGCTTATTTTGATGTTATAGATTTAGTAAAAACATATTAAACACTTGCCCAGAAGTGTAAGGTTCAGTGTGTGAACTGAGGGACCACACGTTTGGCTGTATAACTTTTTAGTGAATTCTTTACAAATTCCAGGATTTTTCTACAAAATAATTCTCTACTAATACTAAATTTTCACCAAACACCATCGGCCAACCACCATTAAAATATATGTGGTCCCACAGTCCACACGCACACAGAGAACAACAGCGATGCCGTGATACCTCAGGGTCGGGCTCCTCCTTCTTGACGGCGAGCGGCTTCTCGTCGTGCGCGTCCGCCGCCCCCGCGCCACCCCCGCCGCCGCCGCCGCCGCCGCCACCACCCCGCGCGCCCGCCTCCTCTGCCTCCTTGCGTGCCTGCGTTTATAAACCAATTAGCTTGTGGCGACCATGTGTCGCCGCCTTTATTTGGACAACTGTCAGTTTGACACTTGTTGCGGAGAGTTAGACGTCAGAGACGAGATGAAAAACGTGCTCTGTACGAAATCTAAAATAGAAGAGTTTATGTACGTGTTCTGAATAATTATTTATACTTGTTAAGCAACTGTACTGTGTTCCTGTCACTTGTCTCCTACCGATCCACCGCCACTCCACAAGCTATGAAAATGGCGAATGATTCATGTTGTTTATTTCGAAAGTTGCGAATCTTTCCTATAAATTACCACGTAACTTTCGAAAAAAAAAAAACTAAACTGAGGTTTTTCTGCCTTTGACGCAAACTTCATGTTCACGTCACATAAACCATAGATTAATGATTTCAATTTGTAAATATTTCGTCATAATTGATCATTTCAACCTCTTTAGCGAACTGATAATATAATTATGCTATAATACTGCGAAAAATATGTCATAATATATTTTATGCATAACTAACTTAAAAATCAAAAAATTTAATCAAAGATACGTAACAAAAGAAACTGCATTTTATTAAAAAATACAAAGGCCTTTGAAAGATCTTTCGTGTTATTTTCATCGCTAATACCAATAGTTGAATGAAAGTAGGGTTACCGCATTTTTTCGTGTAAAACCGAGAGGAAAAAATTATTCACTACATCCGAACTATACAACTCCATTTTTAATATTAGAATAAAACTACAAATATTGAAATTCATAATAAAAAAAAAAGAAAAAACCACCAAGATCACCATCGTCCAAAATGGGAATCGAACCCACGTGCTCAGCTTTCGCGTCTGATGCCTCCACACAAATCAAATCAAAATATTTAATTAGTAAATAATTTGATTTCAATTTTCACAATAACTTCATTACAATAAAAATATTGCAAATCTGTAACTTATTTTGCCTTTGACTACACAACAATACCAAGCACGTTAACCCATAAAGTTTTGATTTTAAAATATAATGTTGTATAAAAGTGCTAAAATAATATTACCTTATTTAATTCTTG
The DNA here is from genome assembly GCA_025490895.1 of Thaumatotibia leucotreta. Taxonomy (NCBI): domain Eukaryota; kingdom Metazoa; phylum Arthropoda; class Insecta; order Lepidoptera; family Tortricidae; genus Thaumatotibia; species Thaumatotibia leucotreta. Next base: position 35,086 of record JALPQI010010459.1, read on the forward strand.
ACTAGTATCCTTATATTTCCGCTTATACCGATGCACCTCTCCCTTCAATTGTTGATTATGATTCTGCAGCGAAGTAATAAGATGCCGCATCTCTCTATTAATGGGGCCGGTCTGTTCGTTAGCTGCCAAGTTCTGCTCAAACTCTATACGGAGCATCTCATACTCTTTCCGTAGTTGTCCGAGAACATCCTCTAGCTGGATCATTTCGGCTCTTAGGGCTTTTTGCCTGGCTAGTTCTTCACTCTGAAATGGTAATTCGGTATTTAATTAGAATCTATCTTGTACGCAAAAGAAACCAGATATCAATACTGGCCCGATTTGCTTTACTTACAACGACTAAGCTTATCAGACCCTTGAGACAAGTTGAAAATGGGTCCGTATGGGTATAATGGGTGATATTTATTTACATCAGATTCATTAACCAGGTCTACACTGAACAAGGAGTCTCGTCAGAGCATTGCCGCGAGAAGTAACTCGCTCGAGGTATATCAGCCGCTCGTGCTTTTGCCTTTTACCGGCAATTTCCTCGTATTTTTGTGCCTACGCGCATAAATAAATAAAATAAAATATAGTAGATTGTACAACAAGGGCATAAAGTGACCCATTTTTAACCGAGGCAATTTTTTGAGCTGAGCGAAGCAAAGACCAAAATAGTAGACAAGGAGAAAGATGGATTTATGCCCATGTTGTACACTCTGCTTTTCACTTCGTTTGCGAGGAAAGTATAACACATTTTCAATGCAATTTACACAACAGAGTTGTTGAGTAAAGCGAAAGAAGAAAAATATATGAGCAATATGTGATTTACTAACCTTAATGACAGAAAATACAGAATTCTAATATTATACTTAATATAAATAAAATAATATAAGTTTTGTCAGCTACATATTTTATTGCTCAATAAAATTGTGCAATATGTTTTAACTGTTTGGACCGATTACCTTAGGGATCATCCATTAATTACGTCACACCAATTTTATGATTTTTTGACCCCTCCCTCCCCCCTTGTCACACTTCGTCACAATTAACTACACCCTCCCCCCTTAGTGTGACGTCACATGTAGATTTTTAGTTTAAGAAGGTAAAAATTACCACATCACTTTTTAAGTAACTTTTTATTGGGATCGCTTAAAATGATTCGTAAAATTCACGTAGAGAAAATTTACCTGTTCTTCCTCCGCTCAAGGGTTTTGGATTTTCTATTCTTTTATGTTCATGTATTCATGTATGTGAGGATTGTGACGTCACAAACATAGAACTCCTCCCTCCCCCCTGTCACGATATGTCACATTTTGTGGACCCCCTCCCTCCCCCTTGAGGTGTGACGTAATTAATGGATGATCCCTTAGCCTTAGAAAAAAAATACTTTTATGCTCTAGACCATAAAATGCGATTTTATGTCGTCTACGCACGACATAAAGGTGCACTTTTTGAGCATGAGAAGTGAAAAAAATATTAGCAATAGCAATACATGCCTCCATCATCTCGATCTGGCGCATGTGCAAGTTCTTGGCGTTCTGCAGCTGCAGCCGCGTGTCGTCTAAAGCGGTCTTCATCTGCATGGACTCGTTGTACAGCACCGAGAACTGGCTCTGCAGACACTTGTACTCAGTCGTCTCCACTATCACGGACTCGGGCAGTTGGCGGATCTGAAATGGAGACACTTCATTATGTTTTCTAGGTAATTCGTGTTTGCAAAAAATTTAAATGTAAGAGAACAAATTAAAAATTAAATTCGATATATTAAAGCATTTGTTTAGAATCTTGGATTAAGGGGCTAAACACGAGGAAAATAAATAGTCAAAAATCACATCATCACACATCACATCACCTACGCTGTTACGCTTACATAATACGCATACATAAGCTATCCAGTACTTTTATCATCATCATCATCTCAGTCGAAAGACGTCCACTGCTGAACGTAGGCCTCCCCCAAAGATTGCCACAATGACCGGTCCTGCGCCACCCGCATCCAGCGGACTCCTGCGACCTTCACCAGGTCATCAGTCCATATTGTGGGGGGCCTACCCACGCTACGCCTTCTGGTACTTTTATACCTAAATGGAACTTATCTTTAACTGTACCGTTTCAGAAGAATTTTGTATTCTTTGAACATACAAGGGTTTTCAACACTTTGTAAGGCCAGTTTCGCTCAGACAAGCTGTTGTTAAGCAACTCCTTAATTGGGTATGTCAAGTTTTTTGAAGTGGTGTAAATTATATTTTATTTGGATGATAGGCTTCCTAAGGATCACGAAAAACCAGTTATTTTATTTTTATAACTATTAATTTATTATTAATATTATTTATAATATTTTTAATTTATGGCTCACAAGCTAAACGACTTTTGCGCTACTGAAAATTAAAAAAAAAACACATGATGGTTGTCAAATATGTCACTGTCAAAAATAACTACGTCTTTCAACGGTTTTGTTCGTTCGATTGCATTTGGTGGTTTCAGTGATTTATAGAATATTTTTAACGACCTCAGCACGAATTTTGGACTCTTGATCTTGCCGCACTACTCCATGACCCCTGCACGATATTTTGGACAACGTTTGGATCTTCCTGTGACTACCTACGCTCTGCTTTTTGGACTACGTTTTCTTGCCTTTCTGACGACCCTGGTTTTGACTATTGGACTGCTTCACGTACATCTAGATACAATGAATAGTGACTGCAACCGAACCGTGACGGAGTATTACAGAGATATGCTCATGTGCTTCGTACCCAGCTGTAAGAAATACAGACGCGACTTTCCCGACTCAGCTTTTCTATGTGTACCAAAATGTTTACAACCAACTTGGTGTCACGCGTTGGATATAAATTGCCCGAAACGGACCCTATATGTTTGTGAAGAGCATTTCAATGTGAGTGTAGTGACTATTCTATGTATCAAAATTATACTCAATAACACGTTTTTATTGTTATTATAATATATACGTAGTTATTTTTGACAGTGACATATGTGACAACCATCATGTGTTTTTTTTAATTTTCAGTAGCGCAAAAGTCGTTTAGCTTGTGAGCCATAAATTAAAAATATTATAAATAATAATTTAAT